>JAHWGI010000566.1:0-281334 GCA_029379305.1 Frankliniella fusca
AGTCGGTCGACCTAATTTCTGTCGAGGGACCGGTAACGGACAAATGGTACGTCAAACAGAGAGGCCGTGTGGAGGCTGACCCCGAGTCTTTCCCGTCATGGAGAGTCGAGGGCGATCAGCTCTACAAGCTGTTGAGCGTGGGGTTGGGCCCCCCTCAGTGGAACCGAGTCGTGCCTAAAGACTTGAGAGATAAAGTTCTCTTTGAGTGTCACGACCGGCCTCTCGCTGGGCATCGCGGGGTTAATAAAACATATAATATTTTGCGCTCGCAATATTATTGGCCTGAAATGCGGCGTGACGTGCAAGCTTATGTAGCTTCGTGCGCCACCTGCATCCAATACAAAACTCCCCAAACAAAGCCAGCCGGCGTAATGGGCGAGAGGAGGGTGGTGGACGCGCCGTTCCAGTTTGTAGCTAGCGATTTGATGGGACCGTTTCCGCGGTCATATGCGGGCTACACTCACTTGGCGGTCACCACCTGTCTTTTCTCCAAATACGTCTGGCTCCGCCCCTTGAGGAGTATAAAGGCCGCCCAGATTGTCCGTCACCTAGAGGAGGATATATTCCTCAAATTTGCTGTGCCTGGGACGTTGCTGACCGACAACGGGTCTAATTACAAGTGTGCGGAGGTTGACGCCCTCTGCGAGAAGTACGGGGTGAAACGTGTTTTCAGCTTTGCGTACCACCCCCAAGCCAACCCTACGGAGCGCGTGAACCGCGTAGTCAAGACGATGATTGCTTCGTACGTGCGGGATAATCAGAGGAACTGGGACAAGAACTTGAACTATATCGCTATGGCGATTAATTCCACCAAGCACGACGTCACCGGTTATCCCCCGTATGAGCTTCTCTTCGGGAGGCGTTATCTTGACCACGGGTCAGCTAATTATGTGCCGATGGACGGGGGCGCCCTGCCCGAGTTCGGGGAGAGGCGTGTCCACCATCAGAAGTGGCTTGACGTGTACCAGGACGTGGCGCGGCGCCTGAAAGAGGCGTATGAGAAGAGCGCGCGCCACTATAACTTGAGGAGAAGGGAGAAAACGTTCCACGTAGGTCAGCTGGTGTACTATGCCAACAAAACTCAGTCTGACAAGGTCAAATTTTATTCGAGGAAGCTAGCCCCTAATTATCTCGGGCCGTGCACTGTTGAGAGCCGCAAGGGTACGTCAGGGTATGTCCTGCGCGACGCAAAGGGCCACCTGGTCGGCCCCTACCATGTCCAAGATTTGGTGAGCAATGAGGACTTTAAGGCGCTGCGCCGCCCCGCTGCGTGAGTCCCGCTTCTGACCTGTACTTCGCTCCGCTCTGTACTGCGCTATTTTTTTGGTTTTGTTGAGATGAGGGCATCTCCTCATAAGGTGGGGGGGGGGATGTGACGCGTGGGTTTTCGAGGGGGTGGGGTTTGCCTTAGCCGGCCGGTCCCGCCCCTGGCGCGGGTGGCTGTTTCGCGAACGGCCGCCCGCACAATTCAAACGCGTCACGTCTCCCGCCGCAGCCGGTGTCGCTAGCTGGTCCATAGTGGCCGGACCGTGCGCACCGTGCGCTCTGAGCGGGGAGGAGGAGGGGAGGAGGAGGGGAAGGGGGGGGGCGAGCGAGAACGACCGCCGAGCCGGAGCGGTCACTCACCGGCGAGACAGCAGAGAGTTCAGCTGAGAGCACCTGGAGCGCCCGGACACGTGGCTGCGGTGTTTTGGTTGTTTACCATCCGTGTCTCCCCGACACTTCGTGTCCGGGTTTTATGCCTAGTGCGTAAATTGTTGCTTTTCTTGTGGCGATGGCGCCCTGCGCCGCCGAGTGGAGCGGAGCCATGAGGGGCTAGGCCCTTTGATTTCGCGCGGCGATCCGCCGGCGACAGCACCACCAGCCATGCTACTCTCTACGGCCGCCCGCCCTGCCGGGGCCGGGCCGGCGCCGAAGCTGCAGTACGCAGCCATGTAATTCTCTCTCTCTCTCTGCTCGTCAAAGCTGCCGGTATGTGCTTTTTTTGTGATCTGGTGTTTGCCCTGTTGAGGGGCGTTGAGTGGCGGCGTTGGGTCGGCGAGGCCCTTGTGCGTCGTGGCTCGCGGCGCACCCGGCCGGCCCTCGCCAGCGAAGGGCGGTGAGCGCTACCGCGACACCTGCCGTACCGGTTTCACCTCGGTTTTCTTGGTTTTGTTTGTCTGTTTCGTTTTTCTTTCTCTTTTACGGTTTCGGTTTTTAAACTAGTGAGTCTAAATTCCAAATTCTTCTACTTTCCATTACGCGGCGGTCCTGCTCATTTCTATTCTGGCTAGGCCATCGAGTCTATGTTTTTCCTATCTTTGTGCCGCGCGGCGCGCGGCGGGGGCGGAGGCTGGCGAGGCCCTTGTGCACTGTGGCTCGCGGTGCACCCGGTCGGCCGAAACTCCTGCTCGCGTCACGCGGACAATCTTGCCAGCTGGACCGACCGCGGCCGGTGGGGTTGCCTACCTCACCGGCGCAACTGACCACTGTAGTAGGGGTTGCCTAACCGCCAGGCGGTTTCCGATTTTGAATTAACTTGTTGCCGGTGTCTCTTGGGTTAGTAATCGTGTAGCTTCGCCGTCGTGCGTGGGCTGGTTGTTCTGTTTTACCCGAGACACCGGTAGCAATGATATAAATTGATAGTTCTACGTAACTATAGTTGAGTTTAGTAGAGTTGATGTGTATCGTGAATAATAAACCTGTTTTCATTCTAGCTACCAGTAGCATTAATCTTTTGTGATTTTCTGGCTTGATTTGTTTTGTGCATATTTTTATTTGGTGCATAATAAATTATTTTCTGAATACCTTGAGTTTTGGTGAGGTTTGTCCTCTGGCGCCCTAATAACAAGCAGGCCCGCCCTTCCGCCAAACGTCGTTGCCAGCTCCGCTTTGCTACGCAGGCAACTCCGTTCGGCAGGGGGCGTGCCTGCTTGGCCTGCCGGCGGCGTTCGGTCGGGCCTTCGGCCCGACCCCTAAGTCACACAGAACGTCCTCTTAGCATGTAAATGATCGGGCCTGCGGCCCGTAAAGGCATTCTCTTCGGAAAGAGGCAGTTTGTAACGGTGAACCACCGAAACTACAGCCCTCCCTTCTGCTTTGAAAACGTGCCGATAGTGACTAAACGGTCAGTTACTCGGCAAAAAAGGGGAGTCGGAAATCTCGAAAAAATGTCGAAATACGTGAGTTCGGCCTCAGATGGAACGGCCGAACTCGGACTTTATTTGGCAGCAGTTGGCAACACTGAATTACGCTCGTCGAACCAATTTTAATGGTATAGGCGTCGAGGGGTGTCGAAAATTTCAAAAATTGTCGAGATATGTCGAAAATTGTCGAAATATGTAGAAATTCGTAAAAAATGTCGCAAAATCTCGAAATATCTCAAAAATGTTGAGATCTATCGAAAAATATGGATAATGTCGAAAAACATCGAAAAATGAGGGATAATGTCGAAAAATGTCGAAGAATATCAAAAATTGTCAAAAATGTTTACAAATATCGAAATATGTCGGAATATGTCAAAAATGTCGCAAAATATCAAAAAACATCGAAAATTATCAAAAATGTCAAAAAATATCAAAAATTATCGAAAATTATCGAAAAATATCGAAAATTATCGAAAATGTCGAAAAATATCGAAAATGTCGAATTATATCAAAAAATATCGAAAAACAACGAAAAATGTCGAAAATATCGGAAAATATCGAGAAATGTCGAAAATAATCGAAATGTTTGAGTTTTGACGATTGGCAACACTGGAAATTGAAAAACGGTTGGCACCACTGAATTGCGCTCGAAAAGACGGTTCTAGAGAGGTGCGGGTCGATGGGGTTCGTAAAAGTTAAAAAGTGGGTCAATTTTGGGTGCTTTTTACAGTGTAGTCGCGAGTTGGGTCCTTTTTATCGAAAAACGGTGGGCGCCATCGAACTGGACGCGAAAAGACGCTTCCGGGAAGGTGCAGCTCGATGGAGTTGAGGAAAGTTGAAAACTGGACCAATTACGGGTGCTTTTTACAGTGTAGTCGCGAGCTGGGTCCATTTTTTCGTAAAACGGTGTGCACCATTGAACTAGACGCGAAAAGACGCTTCCGGAGAGGTACGGGTCGACGGGGTTGGAAAAAGTTGATTTTAATTTCGTGAAAACTTTTATAATTTTTTTCAGTGCCTTAATGAGGGTTGGCAGGATTTGCCGTAGGCGTTTCGTTGTCTAGGAGTAAAACTGTAGACACCCTGAAAATTTCAAGTCTCTAGCTCATCTCCTTCTAGTGGAACAGACAGACAGACACACAGACACACAGACAGACACGAGGTCGTTTGCATAAGCCCGCTTTTATGCTTTTTCAAAGCAGAAGGGCGGGCTAAAAATAAACCCATTACTCACGCCACTCTACCTTGGCTGTTTATTATCGTATTAAATCTATTCCATCCTGAGCTTCCGACAAAAACAAGCAAGCAAAATTTCCACACGTTACACAGCCCTGCCAGTTACAGTCCTCCAATATGGCACAGAAGAGAACAAGCAGGCCCGCCCTTCCGCCAAACGTCGTTGCCAGCTCCGCTTTGCTACGCAGGCAACTCCGTTCGGCAGGGGGCGTGCCTGCTTGGCCTGCCGGCGGCGTTCGGTCGGGCCTTCGGCCCGACCCCTAAGTCACACAGAACGTCCTCTTAGCATGTAAATGATCGGGCCTGCGGCCCGTAAAGGCATTCCCTTCGGAAAGAGGCAGTTTGTAACGGTGAACCACCGAAACTACAGCCCCCCCTTCTGCTTTGAAAACGTGCCGATAGTGACTAAACGGTCAGTTACTCGGCAAAAAAGGGGAGTCGGAAATCTCGAAAAAATGTCGAAATACGTGAGTTCGGCCTCAGATGGAACGGCCGAACTCGGACTTTATTTGGCAGCAGTTGGCAACACTGAATTACGCTCGTCGAACCAATTTTAATGGTATAGGCGTCGAGGGGTGTCGAAAATTTCAAAAATTGTCGAGATATGTCGAAAATTGTCGAAATATGTAGAAATTCGTAAAAAATGTCGCAAAATCTCGAAATATCTCAAAAATGTTGAGATCTATCGAAAAATATGGATAATGTCGAAAAACATCGAAAAATGAGGGATAATGTCGAAAAATGTCGAAGAATATCAAAAATTGTCAAAAATGTTTACAAATATCGAAATATGTCGGAATATGTCAAAAATGTCGCAAAATATCAAAAAACATCGAAAATTATCAAAAATGTCAAAAAATATCAAAAATTATCGAAAATTATCGAAAAATATCGAAAATTATCGAAAATGTCGAAAAATATCGAAAATGTCGAATTATATCAAAAAATATCGAAAAACAACGAAAAATGTCGAAAATATCGGAAAATATAGAGAAATGTCGAAAAAATCGAAATGTTTGAGTTTTGACGATTGGCAACACTGGAAATTGAAAAACGGTTGGCACCACTGAATTGCGCTCGAAAAGACGGTTCTAGAGAGGTGCGGGTCGATGGGGTGCGTAAAAGTTAAAAAGTGGGTCAATTTTGGGTGCTTTTTACAGTGTAGTCGCGAGTTGGGTCCTTTTTATCGAAAAACGGTGGGCGCCATCGAACTGGACGCGAAAAGACGCTTCCGGGAAGGTGCAGCTCGATGGAGTTGAGGAAAGTTGAAAACTGGACCAATTACGGGTGCTTTTTACAGTGTAGTCGCGAGCTGGGTCCATTTTTTCGTAAAACGGTGTGCACCATTGAACTAGACGCGAAAAGACGCTTCCGGAGAGGTACGGGTCGACAGGGTTGGAAAAAGTTGAATAATAAATTCCGTGAAAACTTTTATAATTTTTTTCAGTGCCTTAATGAGGGTTGGCAGGATTTGCCGTAGGCGTTTCGTTGTCTAGGAGTAAAACTGTAGACACCCTGAAAATTTCAAGTCTCTAGCTCATCTCCTTCTAGTGGAACAGACAGACAGACAGACACACAGACAGACAGACAGACACGAGGTCGTTTGCATAAGCCCGCTTTTATGCTTTTTCAAAGCAGAAGGGCGGGCTAAAAAGGATGATCCAGGAAATTGTGTCTGGCTCTCTGTTACCTGAGGACCTATCAGAAGTAAATCTTTTATTATTATCGTCATTGTTATTACTAGGTAGATGTACGCCAGACATCGTCTCACGTAACAGGCTTCGCGATAGATCGCGAAACATTGTTACGCTGTGACGGGCCTGCTTACATCTACCTAGGCCTGCGACGCTGGCGAGCCTCCATGATTTAAGATTTACTCGTTTTAGCCAGGGTCTGCCGCCCCCTGGACCCCCGCTTTTTTTTTATTACGAGCCTGCATGGTGTAAGATTTACTCATTTAAGCCAGGGTCTGCCGCCCCCTGGACCGCCGCTTTTTTTTTTATTACGAGCCTGCATGGTTTAAGACACGGTGGAGAGAGATACGGTGGCGGCACTCCGGGCATCTCAGCATAGGAACCCGTGTCGGCAGTTTTGTCGCTACTTAGGGGATTAACTCCGGGCCTGGGCTATCTAACGTGCCGGTCCGGAGTAACTGAGGTCGGGAAGGCCCGCGCAGGTATGCGGCCGACCCGGCTTAGCCTGCGCGCGACCGACCGTCGCCCAGGCCCGTCTGTGCGAGAGAGAAAGGTGACTGTGCGAGAGAGACGGAGGTTTTTTTGGTCCGGCTCGGCAGGGCCCGGCTGCTCAGGCGCTGCAAGCCGATGGGGCGGGAACCTGCGCTGCGCTACGAATGTGTTTTGCGGGCCGAGGGCCGAGCCGAGGCATGTTATGAAACGTGTGAACACGAAGAATAAACTAGAGTCAATAATTGGGAAAGAAGGGTAAGGAAATATTTATTACGATTTGCAGTTGTAGTATTGAGTCGTGTACTTTTTAACCTATTTCACTATGTATTTGGTATAGATTAATTCAGCCTGGCCCGTTTGGCCAGGTCTCGTTTCCCTTAACCAATCAGCGTGGGCAGGCATGCGCAAGGCGCGACTTTGAAACGTTTGTAGGTTCCCGCCCGATCGGCTTGCAGCGACCGAGCGACCGGGCCCTGCCGAGCCGCACCAAAAAAACCCTCTGTCTCTCTCACACAGTGACCTTTCTCTCTCGCACAGATGGGCCCAGGCGACGGTCGGTCGCGCGCAAGCTAAGCCGGGGCGGCCGCATACCTGCGCGGACCGTCCCAACCACAGAGTTACTCCGGACCGGCACGTTAGATCGCCCAGGCCCGGAGTTAATCCCCTAAGTAGCGACAAAACTGCCGACACGCTCAGACCCCTAGTGCCGCCACCGTATCTCTCTCCACCGTGGTTTAAGATTTACTCATTTAAGCCAGGGGACTGCCGTCCCCTGGACCCCCGCTATTACGAGCCCGCATGGTTTAAGATTTACTCATTTAAGCCAGGGGGCTGCCGTCCCCTGGACCCCCGCTTTTTTTTTTATTACGAGCCTGCATGGTGTAAGATTTACTCATTTAAGCCAGGGTCTGCCGCCCCCTGGACCGCCGCTTTTCTTTATTACGAGCCTGCATGATTTAAGATTTACTCATTTAAGCCAGGGGGCTGCCGCCCCCTGGACCCCCGCTCGCCTCTTTTCATTATGTAATCAATTTCCCAATTTTTACGCGAAGGGCCCGAGCCCCAAAACCCTTCTCCGCAGAGCCAAACAGACAAAATTTTTGCCCCAAGGATCGGATCTCGACAGATTACCCTGAAAACGACACCCAACATGCATTTTGACGACTTTTCGTCCACATTTACCGCTGTAGCGGCTAAACAGTAAGAGATAGAGCAAAACAGACGAAATTTTCGTCCGAAGGGTCGCAACACACCGAGATACCCCTTAGGACACCGTAAAATTTTGTAATTTTTAAGATCTAATTTTTTAAAAAATATAAATCAATTTTTAGCAGGGTCAATTTTTGAGCTAGAGTGTTCATATTTGAACTCGTCCGAGCCTTTTAGGCCAAGAAGCTACAGTAAAAATTTCAGGTCGATATCTCAACTCGTTCTCGAGTTATCGTGCGAACAGACACACAGACAGACAGACAGACAGACAGACAGACAGACAGACAGACAGACAGACAGACAGACAGACAGACAGACAGACATTGAACATTTTTAGCACTCCAGTGGCGTAATAGGCTTCGCTATCGCTCAGCCAACAACGAAAAATTAGAATTTTTTCCAGATAGGTTTGATGCTCAACTCCCTGTGCGGTTTTTGCATAAAACTAGTTTGCATCCTTAGTTTCTATAGTGATTGCGAGCCGAGCACCCTGTGCCGAGCCGGCTTGGTGGCTCGGTATTGTTTGAGAGGCTCGACGCCTCGGCGCGCAGGGGAGGACCGCGGCTGGGGGAGGGGGGAACCTGTTGATTCAACTTATGCACAGTAGTTTAAAGACTACTAGGTAGATGAACGCCAGACACCGTCTCTCGTAACAGGCTTCGCGATAGATCGCGAAACACTGTTACGCTGCGACGGGCCTGCGTACATCTACCTAGGCCTGCGGCGCTGGCGAGCCTGCATGATTTAAGATTTACTCGTTTTAGCCAGGGGGCTGCCGCCCCGTGGACCCCCACTTTTTAGCAGATGATACCAAAGGTAGCATCTGCTTTTACTCTCGATCTCGTTCGTCTTCATAAGACAATAAGGTTAGGAGAAAATTGGGTTAATATATAAGAGAGGGCTGGGAGGGCGGGCCTCTCCGTAACAACGGTCCGCCACACTTACGTACTTACTTACGTACTTACTTACGTACTTACTTACAGGCGCGGCGGAACGTTTTCAGGCCAGAGGGGGGCAAGGCCCGGGTGCATTCGGCGCCCCCCTCCCGGCGTTTTGGCGCCCCCTTCTCAAAAATCGCATTTCCGGCGAATTAAGCTCAAAAATAGCACTAAAAATGTGATTTTTTTGTGTGATTTTTTTTTGAAGAAATATTGTTTGATTTTGGCAGTTTTGATTTTCCTCCTCTGAGTAAGGAGGGGTAACGGTTAACAGAAACTCAAACAATGATTAGTTCGTCTGCTTGCTGCAAAAGTGGGTGAGTAGGTTGCATCAAATAAGAAAGAGACAACGAAACGCAGGGGGACAAAACAGGTAAGAAGGTGTATGAACGGCAGCTCTGGACTGAGCGTCTAAGTACAAGCAGAGCCTGAATGCCACTTCACTGCAAGTATGTTTCAGAGTGTAGGATGAACGCCCCCTACCAGAGGGAGAAAGAGGACAAAACGAAACAAACGCGTCCCGGACCCGAACATATACTGCCTCACTTTGAAGAGCAAGGGGTGAAGGTCTAGTGTAGTGTCTATGAACGCCCCCATTGCAGCACCGAAAGCCCTCGCCCCAGCGGCGCCCCTAGGAGCCCTTGCCCCGGGAGCGCCCACCACGGGAGCTCTCGACCCGGAGGCGCCTTCCCGAACCGGAAGCCCTCGCCTCGGGGGCGCCCCCAGGCAGGCGCCCTCCTACGTGAAGGCCCCCCACCATCCCCTTACAACCCCCTTGCCGAGAGCCGGGAGGCGCCCTTTTACAGAAATCGCTTCCATTCCCTGCTGGCCTGCGGGCGCCTGCGGCGCCCTCTGATGGGAGCCCAAGGGCATCATACTAGGGGCGCCCGTCGCGCCCAACCGAGGCGCCTCACGGCGCCCCTTTCAGGGCGCCTTCGGCGCCCCCCTGGCTGCGCCAGGGGGGGGGCGGTGCCCCCCGTGCCCCCCCCCTGTTCCGCCGCGCCTGACTTACTTACGTACTTACGGTACGTCAAAAACGTAAAAGTTCTTACGTCAGTGACACGTCAGTGACACGTCAGTGACACGTCAGTGACACGTCAGTGACACGTCAGTGACACGTCAGTGACACGTCAGTGATTTATTACGAGCATGCATGGTTTAAGATTTACTCATTCAAGCCAGGGGGCTGCCGCCCCCTGACCCCCGCTTTTCTTTATTACGAGTCTGCATGATTTGAGATTTACTCATTTATGACAGGGGGCTGCCGCCCCCTGGACCCCCGCTTGCCTTTTTTAGATTTTGTAATCAATTTTCCAATTTTTACGAGAATGGGCCGAGCGCCCAAACTGTTCTCCGCGAAGCCAAACGGACAAAATTTTCACCCAAAAGGGTCGCATCTCGACAAATTATCCTGGAAACGACACCCAGCATGCATTTTGACGACTTTTCGTCCACATTTACCGCTGTAGCGGCTAAACAGTAAGAGATAGAGCATAACTGACGAAATTTTCGCTCAGAGGGTCGCATCTCGACAAATTACCTTGAAAACAACACCCAACACGCATTTTGACGACCTTTCGTCCACATTTACCGCTGTAGCGGCTAAACAGTAAGAGATAGAGCATAACTGACGAAATTTTCGCTCAGAGGGTCGCATCTCGACAAATTACCTTGAAAACGACACCCAACACGCATTTTGACGACTTTTCGTCCACATTTACCGCTGTAGCGGCTAAACAGTAAGAGATAGAGCAAAACAGACGAAATTCTCATCAGAAGGGTTGCAACTCGCCGAGATACCCCTTTGGACACCATACAATTTTGTAATTTTTAAAATCTAATTTTTTTTAAAAAATATAAATCATTTTTTAGCTGGGTCAATTTTCGAGCTAGAGTGTTCATATTTGAACTCGTCCGAGCTTTTTAGGCCAAGATAAGCTACAGTAAAAATTTCAGGTCGATATCTTAGCTCGTTCTCGAGTTATCGTGCGAACAGACACACAGACACACAGACAGACAGACAGACAGACAGACAGACAGACAGACAGACAGACAGACGGACACTGAACTTTTTTAGCACTTTAGTGGCGTAATAGGCTTCGCTATCGCTCAGCCAATTAGTAACGCAGTTTTCGAATAACCATTGCATTACGAGCCTACAGTTCAAAAATCAAGCTAATCGGACAAATTTTACTGACAGACCAATTTCTTGGTCGTTTGAGCTAGATAGCTGAAATTTGGCATCCAACCCGCTGTACTAGTGACACTGATCAAACACTAAGGTTAAACTTTTTGTTTTTTACTTAACTAGTTAGATGTACCCAGACACCGTCTCCCGTAACAGGCTTCGCGATAGCTCGCGAAACACTGTTTCGCTGCGACGGGCCTGCGTACATCTACCTAGGCCTGCGGCGCTGGCGGGCCTGCATGATTTAAGATTTACTCATTTAAGCCAGGGGGCTGCCGCCCCCTGGACCCCCGCTTTTCTTTATTACGATCCTGCATGATTTGAGATTTACTCATTTTTTTAAAGATTTAGTCATTTAAGCCAGGGGGCTGCCGCCCCCTGGACCCCCGCTTTTCTTTATTACGAGCCTGCATGATTTGAGATTTACTCATTTAAGCCAGGGGGCTGCCGCCCCCTGGACCCCCGCTCGCCTCTTTACATTGTGTTACCAATTTCCAATTTTTACGATAAGCCGTCGAGCACCCAACGCCCAAACCGTTCTCCGTAGAGCCAAACGGACTAATTTTTCGTCCAAAGGGTCGCATCTCGACAGATTACCCTGAAAACGACACCCAACATGCATTTTGACGACTTTTCGTCCACATTGACCGCTGTAGCAGCTAAACAGTAAGAGATAGAGCAAAACGGACGAAATATTCGCCCGGAGGGTCTCAACTCGCCGAGATACCCGTTAGGTCACACTAAAATTTTGTAATATTTAAAATCTAATTTTTTAAAAAAATATAAATCATTTTTTAGCAGGGTCAATTTTTGAGCTAGAGTGTTCATATTTGAACTCGTCCGAGCTTTTTAGGCCAAGAAGCTACAGTAAAAATTTCAGGTCGATATCTTAACTCGTTCTCGAGTTATCGTGCGAACAGACACACAGACAGACAGACAGACAGACAGACAGACAGACAGACAGACAGACAGACGGACAGACGGACATTGAACTTTTTTAGCACTCCAGTGGCGAAATAGGCTTCGCTTTCGCTCAGCCAATTACTAGGTAGATGTACGCCAGACACCGTCTCTCGTAACAGGCTTCGCGATATCTCGCGAAACACTGTTACGCGACGAGCCTGCGTACATCTACCTAGGCCTGTGGCGCTGGCGAGCCTGCATGATTTTTAAAGATTTACTCATTTAAGCCAGGGGGCTGCCGCCCCCTGGACCCCCGCTTTTCTTTGTTACGAGCCTGCATGATTTAAGATTTACTCATTTCGGCCAGGGGGCTGCCGCCCCCGGGACCCCAGCTATTCTTTGTTGCGAGCCTGAGTGATGTAAGATTTACTCATTTAAGCCGGGGGGCTACCGCCCCCTGGACCCCCGCTGTTCTTTATTACGAGCCTGCATGATTTACGATTTACTCATTTAAGCCAGGGGGCTGCCGCCCCCTGGACCCCCGCTCGCCTCTTTACATTATGTTACCGATTTTCCAATTTCCACGAAAAAGGGACGAGCGCCCAAACCGTTCTCCGTAAAGCCAAACGGACAAAATTTTCGGCCAAAGGTCGCAACTCGACAAATTACCCTGAAAACGACACCCAACATGCATTTTGACGACTTTTCGTCCACATTTACCGCTGTAGCGGCTAAACAGTAAGAGATAGAGCGAAACGGACGAAATTTTCGCCCAAAGGGTCGCAACTCACCGCGATACCCCTTAGGGCACCATGAAATTTTGTAATTTTTAAAATCTATTTTTTTTTAAATATAAATCAATTTTTAGCAGGGTCAATTTTTTAGCCAGAGAGTTCATATTCGAACTCGTCCGAGCTTTTTAGGCCAAGAAGCTACAGTAAAAAATTAAGCTCGATATCTTAACTCTTTCTCGAGTTATCGTGCGAACAGACACACACACAGACAGACAGACAGACAGACAGACAGACAGACAGACAGACAGACAGACAGACAGACAGACAGACAGACAGACGGACATTGAACTTTTTTAGCACTCCAGTGGCGTAATAGGCTTCGCTATCGCTCAGCCAAAAATTGTACAATCCAAACCAAGTTGAAGGCGGGACACATCAAAGACCATCAGGAGGAGGCCTCAAAAACGATAAAACGATATCATGATATATACTAGGTAGATGTACGCCAGACACCGTCTCTCGTAACAGGCTTCGCGATAGATCGCGAAACACTGTTACGCTGCGACTGGCCCGCGTATATCTACCTAGGCCTGCGGCGCTGGAGAGCCTGCATGATTTAAGATTTACTCGTTTTAGCCAGGGGGCTGCCGCCCCCTGGACCCCCGCTTTTTTTTATATATTACGAGCCTTCATGGTTTTAAGATTTACTCATTTAAGCCAGGGGGCTGCCGCCCCCTGGACCCCCCCTTTTCTTTATTACGAGCCTGCATGATTTGAGATTATTCATTTAAGCCAGGGGGCTGCCGCCCCCTGGACCCCCGCTCGCCTCTTTTCATTATGTAACCAATTTTCCAATTTTTACGCGAAGGGCCCGAGCCCCAAAACCCTTCTCCGCAGAGCCAAACTGACAAAATTTTTGACTCAAGGCTCGCATCTCGACAGATTACCCTGAAAACGACACCCAACATGCATTTTGACGACTTTTCGTCCACATTTACCGCTGTAGCGGCTAAACAGTAAGAGATAGAGCAAAACGGACGAAATTTTCGCCCAAAGGGTCGCAACTCACCGAGATACCCCTTAGGACACCATAAAATTTTGTATTTTTTTAAATCTATTTTTTTAAACAACTATAAATCAATTTTTAGCAGGGTCAATTTTTGAGCCAGAGAGTTCATATTCGAACTCGTTCGAGCTTTTTAGGCCAAGAAGCTACAGTAAAAAATTTAGGTCGATATCTTAACTCGTTCTCGAGTTATCGTGCGAACAGACACACAGACAGACACACAGACAGACAGACACACAGACAGACACACAGACAGACAGACAGACAGACAGACAGACAGACAGACTGACATTGAACTTTTTTAGCACTCCAGTGGCGTAATAGGCTTCGCTATCGCTCAGCCAATGATATATATGACGTAGCCCATAAGTGCGAGAGAGATAGGACGCTGCAGGACGAGGAAAGCGCAAGGAAAGCGCTAGCTTCATCGTGTAGGTGCGAGGACTGTGACTCTTGTTTTCTGCTGCAATAGGCTGTTGTAAACATGCATTTATTATTGTCCCTGTCCCGTGTACATATTTATCTGACATTGGTAATTTTCCATGTCCCCGAGCCGTGATTATCTCTTATTTCTTTTTGGAAAGCGGTTAAAATGTGAAGGGATCTAATAAAGACTGATGACTATTAAGATAGAGGAAAATCTGTCAACCTGTTGTTTTAATCTGGAGGTTAGTAGCTAGCTATCCTTTCTTGGGAAGCTTTTTTTTATTAGTATGATATATTGCTTGGACACTTGCTTTGGTAGGTTTGGGGAAATTGCTGTTAATTTAGGTCTGTATGAAATGCTTTTAATTTCATTCATTATATCATTTTATGATTAATGTGTTGAAAAAAAAGGTTAAATATTTAGGAGATGTGTCACTTTACTGGTTTTAGTAAGATATTGACCAAGTGAAGTTGATTGTCACTCTTTACGGTCTTTTCATAGTAGTTCCAAACCTTAAAGTCTAAGGCGAAGCGACTAAATTCTCCGGGGCCAACTTGTCACTCGGTGTGGATGTTCGACCCATCATTAGCTTTTAAAAAAGGCATGGTTTGGAATTTTTCTAATATGACGTATTTCTGCTAGAGTTGAAACGGTGAAATTATACAACATTTTAACGGGATCTTACTAAATAGAGCCATGAAAAATTTTTCACGATCCAATCCAACCATGGGTCTTTCGAATCAGTATAAAAAACTGAATTGAAGACACCATGACCAAAGTTGGTATTGTGTTTCATATAGGATATGAGGCATCACTCATGACTTGAGCCGGATTGGTCGGACACTAAACTTTGAGCTCCTATAACTCCCAAACCAAAATTTTTAAAAAAATTTCCTTTGACATATGATCCCTTGGGGTGGTCCTAAGTAAGATTTAACCACTCTCAACTCAATCCGAAAACCATCATTTTGGACCTTGTGGTGATCTGGCAGAATGACCCTATAGGCAAGTTCATATCAAAAACAGTAACTTTTGTGGACAACATTAACCTATCGCTCATGCTCAGTACTTCACAATTCAGAGTCAAAACACAGCGAAAATATAAAGAAGATAGGTAAACTAGTTGGTGAGTTATGGCAGTCAATAGAAACAGGCAGTGTATCGAAAACATCCATGACTGCTACTAGTTACGGTTTTTCTCCAGACAAGCTGTGAAAATTCAGGTTGGAGCAGGCGGATTGAAGGTTCGATCCCGCCCGAAGTCACAGGGGCGCACTCCAATGGGAGGAGTTGGGCAGTCTATGTACTTGTTTTTGCTGTTGTTGTGACGTCGGACCCAACCACGCCGGTAGGGCCAACCAACTAACGACACATCCACAACTGACGCCGAGACAGAAAAATATGGATGGAAACATTGTTTTCTTCCACGGAAGTATACTACAAACTACCTGAAATGCGTCGCCTTTAAACTGTGGTTGAGATACACTTCTGTCAAAGAAAAACTCTTCTTGGAAGTCAGAATTATTTGCGAGCCTACTGTGGTAGGCCTGCATGACTTGTTTACATTGCGGCTTCGAGCGCCGAGTACTTCACGACACGAGTGTGAGCATGAGTTTTCTAGCAAGGTTAACACTCATTTCTGGGGAAAAGTGATTAAATGTATGGAAATAAGTACAAAAGTAGTTTGGACTCCCCTAATGCATGGTGCCAAACTATCAAACGACCCATAAGGTAAGTAATGTTGTTTCTCTGATGTGATGTTGTAGGTTATAACCTCTTGTCTTGCTGTTCTGATCAAAAATAAAAAGCCTTGCAGGCGAACAAATGTACAATTGATGCATCAAAAATGGCTTACCATTTTACTTTTGTCAATTTTTTAGTCCTATTTTTTCTTCTTTGTCCTTTGTAGGCCTTGTTGGTAGTGAATAATGAATCATTCAGATTCTTCGAGCAGTGGCCTGTTGTAGGAAGTACTTCATGTCTCCCTGAAAACTTAATTCATCTGAGGAATGGTTGGCATACTTTTACTACCCTCAAGAAAGTAATCAAGTCCAGTATGCGTTGTAAGTAGAATCAAATTTATAGGTTATTTACTATTTGAGATTTAAATGGAACATTGCAAAACCAGTTTTGACGGAACTCTTTGATTGTTTCAGAGTGGTGATGCTGTCAATGATGAGAATTCTTTACGGAACCCCTTTCATCTTGTTTATTGTGTAAATAAGTTTTGGGCAAATGCTGTGATTTATTTGTGGTGTATCTCTGTTCTAATTTTATTACTTTTGATGACAATAAAGACATAAAAAACACTTTTGCATTTTATGTAGTCCTCCCATATTTGACATTTTAATACACTGAACATTAATTGCCACCTGATTAGCAAACAATAAAATATTTATCTGTTTCATCTTATAATAAAAATACATATTATATTTTTATGTGATTAAATCGGTTCAGTGATAAAGGGATAAAGTACAGTGGATTAAATGGGCGAACCGCAAGCCAGGCATACCAACATCACATTCCAAATGCTGTAGTTTAAACAGAAATGTGTGTTCCTTTTGCCTTCAGCAACTGCTGTTTGAGACATTTCCTTGTTTGTTAATAATGAACAAGTGTTAACATTGCTTCGAAGTGTGCAATTTCTGTGGTTTCCATGAAAGGAATTCGTTCATACATTTTGTGTTTTCATGTTGGCCCTACCGGCGTGGTTGGGTCCTACGTCACAACAACATCAAAAACAAGAACATAGACTTCCCAGTGCCTTCCATTGGAGTCCAACCCTTTGCCCGAAGTATGCATTTTGCCGCGAAATTCAAGTTTAGTGAAGGGATTAGGAAAAGTCTTTGTCGAAGTCTGTCCTTACAGAAGAAACTTGTTGGCTATGAGAAGGGCCTTTTGACAAGTATACGTTCAAGTTCTACTTGTTGTAACTGCCATTTTCATTTAAGAGTTCATGAAATCGGCGCCTTGCGTCTCGAGCGCATTGATAAACTGAGTACGCTGCTTGCTGCTGCTCTTTCCTGACGGCAAGGAGTTTTTCAAGCTTCTCAACGTCCTCACTAGCGCTTTTGAAAACAGCCTGGGTGTCTTCTTCACTCTTCTTCAGCTTAGACAAAATGCCGCCAAGCTGTTCACTTCGAATGACGAGCCGATGTTCTTCCATTTTCGCTCTGTGTGAGTTAACTCTACTAGCGATGGTCGTCAATCCAAAACTGATGTTGATGTGCGGTAGTGTCGGTTTATATACGTGTGCGCGCCGTGAGTCGCGCCGGCCTCGAAAGCCGAACATGGGACGCCCCCTCTCCCTTCTCCCCCCACTACTCTGCTGCTCAGCTGACGCGTTCCGCTCGCACACCGCGTTTCGGCTGCCACGGGTATAAAAAGATCGCACAGCGACATGGAGTGCAGTCTCGCATCGGAGCGATTGGAGTACGTACATCTGTCCTGCCGTGTTACCATATCTCGATCGTATCGCTATGGAAACCACACCGAAGAAGTCTTGGCTGCGGAATGGCGATCTCAGCTCTCCAGAGCCATCACCAAAAAAGTCTAAGCAGTCGACGGCTTCTCTTACTTCGCGCCAAGCGACTGAATATCAACGGATGATAGCTGTACCAGGACAAATTCAACCCTTGAAGGCCAATTTTATTGGAATTCACAACAAAGTACAAGGAGTGGTTTCGAATCTTGGAAAAGTATCAAAGACTGTTAAATTGGAACAAGATCTAGGGTATCACAGTCAAGTAGCAGCACTTCTTCCATCTGTGAGGGAAAGTGTTGTAGCAGCTCGTGATGCCATTCGTTTTCCATCACCCCGAAAAATTTTTGTCCTTGGACATACGCCCCTCTGTCAGATCATCAATGAAGTACCCGTCTGGGACCTTGTTCACTAATCGGGGATCCCGTGGCCTGAGTTCTCATTCAGGGATCTCTTTGCTCGACGCGACTTCTGTCGTCGTGTGCTGGTTTCGGATTTCAAGGATGGTCCTTGACAACAGTAATTTTTGGCCTTTTTTTCAAGGACCCGTCCTTGAAACGGTGTTTTTATCATTGAAATTGTGTTTTGGTCCTTGAAAGTGTGCATTTTTTCCTTGAACTCCAAGGAAGCGTTTTTACCGTGTACTTTCTATGGCAACGTTATCAAACTTGCGCAGTACAGGGGTGTCTCCCGTCCGTTAACCCTTTGATATGAAATTAGACTAGAAAGCAGTAAAAGTAACCCCAACGTACTGCGCAAGTTTGAAGACGTCGCCCTAGCAAGTCATGTTGACGACCGCTCGCGACCGCTTCTTCATAAGAGAATCTTCCGGCATTCCCATGTCACACGCAGGCAGTAGAGCGCACGGTCCAGCTCGTGACCAAGGCTTTTAAAACTGTGGTGACAGCTTTTAAAAAGCGAGATGGTATCATTCGCATAGTGATTGCATCAAAAATCATGCCTTGCCTAAATTTAGAACAAAGACAAGTACGGTCTGCCGGTGTACACATGCTGTGGGCTTCCTGGTTTTCCTAGGTTTTCCTCATGGTTTTCCCGGTCTTCCCAACTTTTTCTTGGTTTTCCCAATATCTGTTTTTCTAGGATTTTCTGAAGGCTTCCTACCGTTTTCTGTGGTTTTCCCTCACCTTCAATAGTCTTCCCCAACATTTTCCCGTCTTCCTTAGAATTTCTCGGTCTTCCCTCAAGTTTTCCGGTCTTCCCTAATATTTTTCGGGCTTCCCTTAACATTTGTGGCCTTCTATTTTATCGGTCTTCTTTGGTTTTCTTTGGTCTTCCTGATGGCCTTCCCGGTCTTCCCAGTTTTCCGGGCGGCCGGTGTACGCGCTTAAACCTAGTTGCAGACCCCTCGACAAAGACCCAGTAAATCTGCGACAGCAGTTTTTAAGTACTTACAGGCCTTATCAGCTTAAGGATCGTAACATCTTTACACGTTAGCATATTAACAGTCACCGCGTGTCCCTTCTATTTACACTCCACTTCTCAAATGATTGTTTTTTTGCTAAATTTCTAACAAATAACCATGAATACAGTCGAATTATTATGATGGAATTGCGATGAACAATGCACATGACACTCGAGTCAAGAGTTGATCTTGCCGTCCTGCCCTCTCCCGTTCGCGCTGGCTCCCACCTGCCGCGTTTATTGGTCATCGCAATACTATAATTATGATGATATGACATTTTTACCTATATTAATGGTTATTTGTTATTAATTTAGCAGAAAAAATAAAATCATTTGAAACCACTGTTGGAGTGAAAATAGAGGGGACACTTGGTAACTGTTAAGATGTTTAACACGTTAAGTTGATAAGATGTTAGGATGTTAAGATCCTTAAGATGTTAACACCCTTAAGCTGAAAAGGCCATATTATCACTTATTGCTGGTTGCTTGGTTGCGTAGGGATAGGGCGGGACCAGATGAGTGGCCACCTTCTCGTGGTGGTTCCTGAGCTTGTTTTCTATGCGTTGTTCCATCCCCGCGGGAAAAAAGGCAAGAGTCACACTTAAATATTGTCTATCTTCGCCCACTGTAGTGTAGGTTATATTTCGTCAATTTCCTATCATAATCAAGACGTTTTTCGAGTGCAATGAAGGGTTTCCGTATGCGCCGATGGGGTTTAGGGTCAGTAAGTGATGCTCTGACTTGCCTCTGACTCCACCAGAAGTCAGCCGGGCTCTTTAAGTAAGCGTGTTGCGGGTTGCCTGATTTGGGCCAAAATTAGGCTTTTTTGTTCAAATTTTCGCGGCTCAAGTTAGAGTTAAAGATAAAGTCCGATCAAAACTTTTTACGAAAAAGTCTGAGAATTGCGAGAAGAACATTTTGCCAGGTGAGCCAACATCGATTTCGAAAAAGGTGTGCTTTCGCTCCCCTCTAGTGATTACGCCTCGTCAAGGTTTACATATAAAACACAGTAGGAGAGTTTTTACTCCTGAAACTTTTTAGAGGTAAATTCCCAACTCTGTATTTTACTCCTAACCGAGGGGTCGACAACTCGGGTTTTTGAGGGACACAGGAGTTTAGTCGGAGTACTCGGAGTACAGCCGGAGAAGACGGAGTACAGCGAGAGAACAAATAGCACAGTCGGAGTACAGTCGGAGTTCTTCGGAGAACACCGGTGAACAGCCGGAGAACAGGCAAATTTTACTCGGAGAACGCTCAGAGAACGCTCGGAGTACACCCGGAGAACACGGAGTACACCCGGAGTACGCGGAGTTTATTCAGAGAACGTCTAGCCTGGAACACAGGAGAACACGAGTTGTCGACCCCTCGCTCCTAACCATAGAAGGTAAATCTTGTAGAGGTATTTTTGCAGCAATATTATAAAGAAGTATACTGCTGTAGAGTTAAATTTACATCTAATCTAAATTACAGGTGTTTCCAGTAGAGGTACTAGAGGTGACCCCATCGACGATGCTCTCATGAAAACCAATTTAAAAGCTGCGAACAAAAAACCTGGGTCACTGATAATGGTGGATAGACATTGTCAAGGCCCTTGGAAAGCTTAGATTGTACTGTATAAACCATGCAATCAATATCGTTGTACGGACTACTTTCAGCGTAGGTTATGCAGACCTAATTGCAAGGTAAAGTATCATATGTCGACCACGCCAAAGAACTCCCGTTTTACCGACACACTCTAAAAGTCTTACAAACACGCCCTTCGTAACTTACAAAGAATTTCGCACCAATGTATTACAAACACGGTTTTGTTTGTAATACAAACAGGTTTGTTTGTATTACAAACAAAACCGTGTTTGCATTACATGGGTGCGGAATTCTTTGTAAGTTACGAAGGGCGTGTTTGTAAGACTTTTACAGTGCAGTACTTGGTTCAGTAGCAGTAGACTCATCTCGTAAAAGCGTTTCGTGATTTATCGAAAATTCGACGAACACAACTATTTTAAGTTACCTTCTCCTCCCCTAACCACCCAGCCACCCCCCAAAACCCTTTCACACTGTGGCCGCAAAAAGAGCCGCCGCACCCACGCAAAGTACCGCGGCTCAACAAGGGATTTTGGGAGTGGCTAGATGGAGGAGGAGGAGGTAATTTCGAGTAGTTGCCCACCTCGGAGCCTTCACAAAATCGCGAAACGCTTGTGTAGTAAGTAAGATGAGTCTATCTATCTAGTAACATATAATTTTTTTTTTATATCAAAATTAAGAATTGATCGTCAAACTGTAACGACTTCTTGCCTAGACTACGGGTGACGTCCATTTCAATTTTAAATTACAAACATTCTCACGCTTTCGTTTTATATTCTTAGGTGCATTAAAAGTAACAGCTTAGAACTGGAAATAGTTCAGTCTTGTACAGAATGGGTCAAGGATGTTCGGAAACTCATTCCCTCAAAGTTTGCTTCAGCGAATGATCTCCAGCTAGCACTCAGCAATCTACAAAGCCAGGCTCACATCAAGATGCTACGATCAGTCCGAGATTCCTTTAGTAGGGCAAGTCAAAGTTTTGGTTGTATTGTAAACTTGCTGGGTTATATATTCCCTAGTTTTAAACAAATTACCTACACACACACTCAAGTGCTCCTACTCCCTCACACTCCCCAATCCGCCCCAACCCCGCGCTCTATTCTCGGTCGGCTCCGGGCTCTGCGTTCGGGTACCGTCTGGGTCTTGCCGCACCGCCCACCCTCCTCCTGGCGTGCTTTACCTGACAATAGACCTTTCCAGGCTAAGGACGGCGTCCATCCGGCAACGCCGCGAGGGGGTGAAGCGGTGCGGTAGGGGGAGGGGTCGCGCATGCGCAGACGGAGGACGCCATAGCAGACGAGGTCTGCCGGCTGAGCGTGGTTAGCGCATCACTGTGTATTTTTCGGTACTTTATGGTAAGTTGTGATTGATGGCCCAATCTGAGGTGAACTCCGTGTAGGGCGATCCTTAAATAGTTGAAAGGCGTAAGGTGTGGAATCCGGTTCGTTTCGGATCGTCTCATGTGGTGGCTCAAAGATACGCCTGCGCGCGCGCCGCGGCCGACGTCCATAAGAAGCACTCCCGTTTTCTTGCTTTCGAACGATTTTTCACTGCATTTTCTACATGATTTTCTTCGGCCATCCCGAAAACTTCAAGGGAGGTACTTCGCGAGTTCTGAAACTGCTCAGCAAGCCGATTCTCGCTTTATTTGTGCCCCGAGAGGAGACTTTTTGAACGTTCATTTTCATTAGCAACGTACCTGACAGGTGTAATCAGATTATTTTTTTTGAATTTTGTTACATGTTGTAACAATGATTGTCTTTTTGTGTCTGGCACACGCGGTATGGAAACCAGCTGCTGAGAAATGCACTTAAATGAATCACTGCGTTGCTGTTTCCTTGCATCTTCTTAAAGTCACTCTTTTTCCTTAGTCACCACCATGTTACAACTGTACGAGGATGACGGGGTGCCGGGCGCCATCCTGAATCCCTCACTCCTCTCCAAGTATATTAGAATACAGTTGGAGCGCTGGCTGGAGTGTAGAGGACTCCCAAAGAAAGGCCGAAAGGAAATTCTCATTCAACGGTAATTAAGTTTAAGTGTGCCTAATGTAATTTTTTTTTTTAAATGCTTAACTCTTTTTCACCTCTTTTTGCACAGAATTGAGAATCACATTGCTAATGGACAGTCACATATACTGGATCCCAAAGTTGATGCAGGAGTTTGGCTGGAAGCTCAGCGGAAGGGCAATCTGGCGACAATCACTCAGCAACCAGTAAGATCAATATAAATTTCGACGTGTTCCTTTTTCCTCTTGATTTCTTGTTCTTAAGCTTATGTTTCTGAAAAATAGGTTCTGCAACTTGTACCTACCTCCAAGAAAATCCCTCTGCCTATCACAGGTTGGCGTCACTTCCCTGGATATGACATTCCATCTAGCTTTAGTGAAGGACAAGTGTACTATTATTTGGTAGAAATGGTACCAAACATAGTTGTTGATGGCCACACATTGTCCGTTATCCCAGAAGATGATGGAAGTGATGTGGAAGATTTTCAGGTACAGGTGTTTAAAAGTATATTAAATGTTTACAATTATGAGTGGAAGAGAGATCAAAAAATCTGTCAGTTGTGTTCTTGAATTGTTTCAGGCTGCTGCTCCTGGTTCTGCTAAGCTCTTCAGGAAAGCCAAGAGAGCCATCCATAGTGAATATGTTCAGGATGTTCAGGACTGCCTTTTGAAAGAAAAATACTTTGTAAGGTGTCATGTTAGGGCCTCTATGGTATCTCACAGATACAAAGTAGACCTAGCCGTGTCAGCAATATCCGGTGCAGTGCTGTATGCTGAGTGTCACCAGTGCCCAGCCAGTGCCCTGGACAGGTGCTGTCATATCAGCTCAGTTCTACTGTTCATGGTTCAGCATGTGAATGCAAATGGACACAGTGGTATGTATACTGCTAAAGGTGGCCTTACACTCAGCGTTTTCGTCATGTCCGTCTGTGTCCGTTTTGCATTTTTTGACAATTTTGTAGTCACTCAAGTCCCAAAGGTTTTGTTGAAGTGTACAACAGTACATGTTCCCTACAATATCAGACAATATATCAACAAAAATCGACAAACAGACATAGGCGGATGCATAAAAAATGTTGAGTTTAAGGCCACCTTAAGTAATGAAAGTTTGCCACAGACCACCTCTTTGATTCAATACATACATCTAAAAAATTAAGCTGTAGAAGTTTCTGTTTTAAATTTAATATTTAAAGTTGGGCTTGCTTAAAAGTACTGCAGTTGTTTAATGGAGGTTTTAAGTCTGTGGCAACCAATGTTTTCATCCAAAGGTAAATATTTAAACAATTATTAATCAATTAATTACTTTATAATTGAATTACTTCAGTTGTTCATGATGTTGGGAAACGTCATGTTGCATCTGCTAATATTTTCATTTAACAACATGTTTCATTTGGGTTTGGGATGTGTCGTCCTCTGGTAAGTTTCCTTATCAAAGGCCTTTGAAACTTGCTGTCATTGGGGTTTGTGGAATGGTGTCTGTCTTCCTAAATGTATGGTTTCCCTGTCTCAATACTCTTCATGGATGCCATTGATCCTCTTTTCATGGTTGTCGGAGTCTTTATTACATACTACATACTACAGCATGTTCAAACACTAATACTTGAATGTTCGCTGTCATGCCTACTCACTATCACTATCTTCAAAATAGTGCCTTAGGTTGGCATCTGGGATGATTTTTTACAATTTTTTACTTTCAGCAGATTAATTTTTTTTATGTAAATAATGATAATAATAATAACTTTCCTTAGCGAAGGCCTTTGAAACTTACTGTCATTGGGGTTTGTGGAATGGTGTCTGTCTTCCTAAATGTATGGTTTCCCTGTCTAAATACTCTTCATGGATGTCATTGATCCTACTTTCATGTTTGTTGGAGTTTTTATTACATAGTACATACTACAGCATGCTCAAACACTAATACTTGAATGTTCACTGTCATGCCTACTCACTATCACTATCTTCAAAATAGTGCCTTAGGTTGGCATCTGGGATGATTTTTATATTTTTTTTTACTTTCAGCAGAACGATTTTGTTTTTTGATTTAAATAATAATAATAATAATAATAACAATAATAATAATTCAATAAATGAAAGGCAGAACTCTTATGTATTTTTTAGTCATCCTAGATAATTTTCTTCAAATAGGGAATAACTTAGGAATAACTACAACAATTTCAGTAAGTCCTTGCACAACAAAGAAGTAAAAATATTTGAACAGAGCAACAACTACTGCACTTACAAACAAAGTACTATGACTTAGAAGCAATCATAAAATGAGGTCAAAAATTTTCGACTACATGTCCCTTTCTTGCAAAGCTTGAATATTGGGTGGATCAAAATTGACCAAACAGGCAATGACAAATACTATTTGATCTAACATTGGAATCATGTTGTTGGTCATTCGCTTCAAGATGTGGAAACACTTCAGCTTTCTGATGCATCGTTCAATGTGTATTCTTGCTGCTGATATCTTGCTGTTCATCAAGTTTTCTTCTTGGGAAAATACATCTCTATCACCAAGGAAAGCAGGGCGCACTAGTTTTACTCGAAGAGCATCAGTTTGCTCTTCTATTGTGAAACCCCTGTCCACTAACAGCACATCATCTGGATGCAGCAAGTCACATATTCCACTCACTCTAAATAATTCCACATCACTGATGCTTCCTTCATATCCAGGGCTAATGAAGGATACAGCACCCCAACAATTACATGCCACAAGATAATTCACAACATTTGCACTTTTATACTTGGAATATGTATTTCCTTGTTGTTTATAATTGTATGGCACTTGTATTTTCACTTCAGTATTGTCTATTGTAGCCCTGAAGTTCTTAAATGACTTCAAGCAGGCAGGTAGGACGCTTGTTGGCTGGGCAGCTCTGGTCGTGAACATTCTTTCTCTTAGGGGCAGAAATCGATGATACAACAGATTAACCACAGCGTAAAAAATGTCACCAATGAGTGCACTGGAAACATGAAACAACAATGCTAAGTCTTCAATGGAAAACCCCCTCCTGAGCCGCATCAAGGTGAGAAGAAGTCGATCATGGTGGGTCAGTCTATCAGGCCGCTTCTGTTTCTTGCGCCTATTAGGAGTCCTTGAATTGTATTGGTACTTCATCTGATCAAACATATTGTCGCCTCCAACAAACTTGTACACGACTAAAAAGTTATGTTTTGAAAGTCCGGTCAGTCTTCTAAATTCTTTCTCAGGCTTCTTTGATACCATTTCATATGAGATCGGTCTTCCTCCTTGTTCCTGCAAGAAACCAAAAGTTACATTAATGCAAACCAACATCTCACTTATAATTTGAATTTACAGTTATTATTTATCAAGTCAGCTCATTTCTCTTTTGCAAACAAATATTAATAATATTACAGTAATAATGAATAATGTTGAGCAAAAGAAATTAAGATGTCATAAATTTTTCTTTCATAATGACATGATCTATTTCACTTTCAGTAGTGATTCTGACCTATACAACCAATAATTTTCTTTAAAAAAAATACTGAATATTTTTTTCTAGCACTGTTTAGACCGCCTTCCCTGACCACTTTGGTATTTTTTCAGCCATTCCATCGACAAGCCGTCCCAGACAATGGGGTAAGGGGTCAGTGGAGAAGGACCCTGGACCCTGCGTCAGACCTGAGTACTACTCAAATTGGAATGTAACAAGAAGAAATAAATTTGATGTGCGGCCCACAGCTTTACAGAAAGACACTCTCTCAGACCAAGAAGTCATTAACTTCAATAAAAGCATCCAAGAGGGCCATAACAAAATACCAACAGCCTGGGAGATGATGCTGCCCATTACATATCCAGATGGACCCATCTTTGAAGACATACATGACAAGTATTTGGTGAGTGCGCAGAGTGAGAACTTTTACAGTGCACTGAAAGAGAACATCTTTGAGGACCCATATCTAATCCCAGTCACTGAGGGCCAAGTTAATAGTGAAAAGTGGCTGCAAATCAGACCATTCCTGTTCACTGCTTCAGAGGCCAAGAAAATTTGTGGGCTTTCCACAGAAAACGGAAAAAAACATTTCCTGCAACAGCATCTTTGGGGAATCAAAAAGTTCAAGGGTAACGCTGCCACAAGATATGGTACACGCATGGAGAAAACGGCAAGACTTGCATACACAAGAGCAATATTGAAAAAGGACCCCCTTGTCACTGTGGAAGAGACAGGGCTTTGGGTGAAGGAGGAATTCCCTTATCTTGGATGCAGCCCTGATGGTTTGGTGAAAAAAATGGAACAATTATCAGAATTGTTGAGTTGAAATGTCCCTACGTTCTAAGGCATGTTCATCCCAAGAATTTTTCAAATCACCTCTCCAAGACACAACTGGAAAATTTCCCATTGAAGTAACATTCAAATGGAAAAATTACGATGAAGAAAGACCACGCTTACTATTTCCAAGTGCAGATGCAGATGGATGTTATGAAGGTCATTGTGAGCGATTTCTTTTTGTGGTAAAAGAAGAAGAAGGGCTTCTTGAGAATAGAAGTAGATTACAACCCTTCATTTTGGGTAGCGAAGAGAAATATGATGGAGATGAAACATCGAGGACTTCTGATACCAGAGTACATCCTAATGAGGACTCCAAGAAATCTTAAACCCTGGGACCTGAATGACTTGGAAGAAAGTGAGTGAAGTTGAAGACAGTGAAAATGTTGATGGAGACCTGTAATACTTACTTTAGGCTGACCACCACAAGTGCATTTGCAAGTACATCCTTTCGGAGTACTCCCAGAAGATTCTACCCCTGAATTTTGCTGTTGAGTACCTCCTTCCCCCTCAGATGAACTGTCAAAATTGACACCTTCACTCCCATATCCATCCTCTGATATGAATTCATTGTTCTGAAAAAGAAAGAGAGAATTGTAACAATTGACCTGTACTATCATTAGCATTTTATTTGTATGACTTGCAACTGTAATTAACATAAGCTTGTTGCTGTTTTCTATGCATTTTATTGTATACAAATAATTATACTAGTAATTATAATTAATATAAGCTATTGTTAGTGTTAACCGAGCATTTTGTTAGCTTTTTTAAATAAAAAGGAGGCAAAATAAACATGCAAAATGTTATGATGATGATGAATGCCCATGTACAAGGCAAACACTTACCAGAACTGCTGTTGAACTTGACATGTGGGACTTACTGGCTGATGTATCAAGTGGACTTGGCAGTTGCATTATAGAGACTTTGCTCATCATCTGGTAGCAGAAGAAAAAATTATAACAGTGTGTCAGTGATAATTTGACAGCAGTAATAATTTTTAAATATTTGAAGTTATTGTCATTCAAATGCAAATATTGGGTGCTTTAAAATTTTTGAAGTAATGTTAAGGAAGGTTGTGTACTTACTTGAGATACCATAGCATCATGCTCCTGCTCATCCACAGACACAGTTGCGCAGTCAACAAGACTGGGTTCTGTGTTTTGGACTGCACTGAATAATGTCTCTGTTGACTTGTTCACAACCTACGACATAAATGTAACTTTAACACTTTCTGATAAAACTTTCCAAACCTCTTAAATGTTACATACACCTTAATATTACACACCTTATTATTACGTCTAGAATTGGGTGTCACAAGGGAAATATTGTCATCTTGGTGGTCACTTAGGTTCCAATCCAAAGGAATGAATTCATCGCCCAGAAATGATGTACTGCTAACGGCAGAAACAGATATTTCTTTGGCTAATTTTGAAGGTGTTACTTTTGCTACTTCTTTCATCTGGAAAAATTGATAGACTAAAAATAATCACTGTCCCCGTTAACAACACACAATAATAATGTTTACTCACTGGTGAAGGCACATAATTACTTAAAAAATTTGATAAATTTGGCTGTGGTGAAGGCACAAAATTACTAAAAAAAACTGATAAATTTTCCTGAACACCGCCTGAAACTTTGAGGGGAGAAACAGAAATGTTTGAAGCCAATTTTAATGGTGTAACTCTAGGAGACTCCTGCAAAATTTAAATTTAAAATAATCATTGTGAAATCACTTAAACTCAATGCAGGAAATTTATATAATAGCAGCCACACTTACATTTGTTGATGGTGAATTCAATAGAGGATTGGACTTCAAGGGAGATTTAGGCATAACATTAACTTCAACAGGTTCACGGGTAGGAAGGTCAAAGGCCAAGACTTGTGCAGCGAATAGCCTGGTTGGCGTGCATACTTCCTTTTGGCTGTTCCTTTGGGGAGGCTGTGGTTCGGTGGGAGTTTCCACTACAACCGAGTAGATACCTTCCTTCTGGAACACAAGATACAAACAATGCATTATCAGCAAACAGCCCATAACCCCAAATACAGAAACACATAAGTACAAAAAATTAGAAAATACATAGATTACCCCAGCACTCGCACTTTTCCCTCTTGTCCGTCCCCGATGCTGCCCCGACGACCTTTTCAGTTTAGGCATGATTTCAGCTGAAAAAAACAATAAAATTACAACCATGACTTCCACTAAACGTTTCAAAAAGTCTCCTCTCGGGGCACAAATAAAGCGAGAATCGGCTTGCTGAGCAGTTTCAGAACTCGCGAAGTACCTCCCTTGAAGTTTTCGGGATGGCCGAAGAAAATCATGTAGAAAATGCAGTGAAAAATCGTTCGAAAGCAAGAAAACGGGAGTGCTTCTTATGGACGTCGGCCGCGGCGCGCGCGCAGGCGTATCTTTGAGCCACCACATGAGACGATCCGAAACGAACCGGATTCCACACCTTACGCCTTTCAACTATTTAAGGATCGCCCTACACGGAGTTCACCTCAGATTGGGCCATCAATCACAACTTACCATAAAGTACCGAAAAATACACAGTGATGCGCTAACCACGCTCAGCCGGCAGACCTCGTCTGCTATGGCGTCCTCCGTCTGCGCATGCGCGACCCCTCCCCCTACCGCACCGCTTCACCCCCTCGCGGCGTTGCCGGATGGACGCCGTCCTTAGCCTGGAAAGGTCTATAGAGCGCTGGGCTGCTGGGGAGGGTTGGAGCGTTAAAGTGGTAAATATTATGACGTTCTGAATGTATCCTAAAATGTGAAAAACATCCTTGTATATTTACGATAACTTTTATAAATTACGACTTCCGAAATATGTTGTAAATTTACGACAGCCCATTCTTGCTCGTAAATAAATTTTAAGTCGATTCGTGGTGCTTGTAATTTAACGAGTTTGCATTTGTTACTTTACAACTCCTTTCGTGGAAAATTTTCCAGTAAACTTACGACTATTTTTTACAGTGTTAAATATCAATCAGCCATCTAAGGTGACGAAAACGTCCGATTTTTTATTTTTTTTTATTTTATCGTGGGTGTTTCCATATTAGATGGAAAATACATGACTTAAACTGTGAGAGTTAGGGGGGAAATGACAAGTTAATGACAAGTTTCCCACAACGAAATTCTTTAAACGTTAGGAAGCATTTCTTTGCAAGTGCGAGGCACTGTTTTAAAATAGCGGTAATTGCAAACAAAATGCCTCGTAATCTGCGAAGAATTTCGAATCTTTGTGTGAATTTAAGAGTGAATTCTAACAACATTTTAAATATTACTGTCCAGGTGAAGGACTATTTGGGTGAGCGATGTCAACACTGTGAAAAAACTGTTTTGTAAATTTACAGGAAATGTCTGTGAACTTTGTTAAACGAACTGACTGTGAATTTACATTTTTTTCGTGTTCATTTACAAAAGAACTCCATAACAAGACAAAAGAATTCCGTAACTTTCCAAAAGAATTCCGTAACTTTACAAAATTTATCTGTTGTTTCGCGAATTTTCTTGTTAATCTACAAAATATTTCATCAAACTACAGGAAAAACCTGTTTACCGATTTAACAGCGAAACCTGAAAAAAAAAAAAAATTCTCGTTTTTTTGTTTTACAACAAATTTTTACAGTGCACCTCTGAAGGTGACCGCTGAGGAGATAACCGACCTCATATCTTTTTTGGAACCCTTTGACCTGGGTGGAGGAAGCCGCGAGAAGTCACCCCATATAACTTCGGAGCGTCGCCCTTTCCTGCTTGAGCATTGACAAGTAACAGAAGAGGACTCACGGATGATGCAGGACCTAAAGGCTAACGCAAAGTCGGAGTGCTTTATTCTGGAGGCCATAAGTGTGATCGATAGCTGCAAAGAATTGGTCGGCCTGTAATCGGTCTGGGCTGAAGTCGAGCTTGGATCATACTACCAAGGTGGATAGACAACGGTGGCGTCACGACCCCCGCCCGCGCGCTACTGAGCGTAGCCAGGCGCGGCTCCCGGTCGCGCGTTGCGGGACTGCCCGCTGCCCAGGGTGACGGGCCGGCCGCGCCGCTGCGCGCTATGGGGCGCGCGGGGTTTTCCAGGCCTGGCGGCCTTCCCGTTCATTTTCATGAAATTTGCATGGAGTATGATTTGAAGGGCATGACACGAGCTGTCGCCCCAGCTTTTTGGGTGACGGACAGCTCGTCCCGGTTAATTCGCCCCCGGTATAAACTAGCCCCAACCCAACTCGACTCCGTTCCAGCCAGAAACTCGCCCCAGCATTTGTGCCAACTCGTCCCCGGTATTTATTTATTTATTTATTTATTTATTTATTTATTTATTTATTTATTTATTTATTTATTTATTTAAATTTTAATTTTTAGTTCAAGTTTCCCCGCAACATCCCAAAAGTACTTTGCTCCATATTGTCGAGAGATGGTATTGTTGCGATACCCTTAAGGTGCACCCACAATAGAAATAGACACATCAGACACATCACATCACGAAATAGGTCCTTTTTATTAAAAATATAATCAAACATTTATATTTGAATGGTATGTGGTATCTATTATCCCCCATCTTGCTACACCATTTAGAGCTAGAGGGAAGTGAAGTTATGTTATGTGATGTGTCTGATGTGGGCTAGGCAGGCACAGGCAGTGTCCACAATGAACGGGAAGGTGCGGTATACGACCACTCAGAGAGGGGCACGAAAGGCTGTGCATGGGGGCTACATGTACACCTTCCATCGGGAGGTCAAACTGGGGGCCTCCTGGTGCTGTGAGCTGCGCGGGAAGTGCAACGGCCGGATGGTTGTCGGTGGGTGGGACTACGTGGTGGCTGACACGGAGACGTCTCATTCGTTCCACTAATTTTCAACAAAAGTTCAATAAAACTACACTGTAAAAGTCTTACAAACACGCCCTTCGTAACTTACAAAGAATTCCGCACCCATGTAATGCAAACACGGTTTTGTTTGTAATACAAACAAATCTGTTTGTATTACAAACATCTGTGTTCGTATTACAAACAAATCTCGTGTTTGTAATTACAAACAATTTTAGGGAGTAATATTAAACAGTACTCCCAATTTCATTCAGTTGTCCCTCCAGAGCACCTTGCTGATAGTGCCTGGGCCTCTCTCTCTCTTTCTCTCTCTCTCTCTCTCTCTCTCTCTCTCTCTCTCTCTCTCTCTCTCTCTCTCTCTCCTCATACACACACACACACACACACACACACGCGCGCGCGCGCGCACGATCGCACTACATTCCTTTAATATTTATTTCGCTTTTTCATTAGGTAACAATGTCAGCGCCTATCTTAAAACGTTATGATATTTTAATGCTATGGCGGCAACTAAATCCGAAAGGTCAAATATCCTTGGATACAATTCCACTTGTTTGTTCACATACTTGCACTCGTCTTACCCCCCTTTTTCACCTGGTTCCGCCCACCCTACTTTAAAAACTGTGACAAATTTGAATTCGGAGACCTCGAAAACCCGAAACTTCAGGTCGTTTACCATGTTTTCTAAATTTTACCCCCCTTTTTGACCTGGTTCCGCCCCCCCTACTTTAAAAACTGTGACAAATTTGAATTCGGCGACCTCGAAAACCCCTGTACCCGAAAGTTCAGGTCGTTTACCATGTTTTCCAAATTTTACCCCCCTTTTTCACCTGGTTCCGCCCCCCCCCTACTTTAAAAACTGTGAAAAATTTGGATTCGGAGATCTCGAAAACCCCTATACCCGGAATTTCAAGTCGTTTACCATGTTTTCTAAATTTTACCCCCCCTTTTTCACCTGGTTCCGCCCCACTTTGAAAAACATGCCAAATTTGAATTCAGCGACCTCGAAAACCCCCTCGGTTCAAATCTGACTGAGTATACCTCAGTAGTTTGGCTGCAATGAATTTTGATCGCCTTTTTGTGATTTCGCCGCACTGTGCGTCGGGCTGCGGCGGGGTGGAGGGTGGGGAGCCTGCTCCCGCCCGGCGTCTGTCTGGCGTCTGTCCGTCAGCCTGTTTCACCCGCACTGCGCCCCCGTCCGGCGTCGGAGTGATCCTTAGCGGGCGTGTCGAATGCATAAGGTAAGTTCAGAATCAAAACATTTCCCTGATTGGCTAGAATTTTGGAAACCCGAAGCCTAGCCGAACGCAAGCCGAACGCAAGCCGAACGCGAGCCGAAGCCGATCCGAGCGACGGGGGCGGAACTGGACATCATTTCCTCTCGAGACCTCGGCGTCGTAAGGACATCATTTCTGGAGTCAAGTTGTGAAAGTGTGGTTTTTTTGATTTTGAAGACGTCCAGCCCTACCCCCGAGACAGACATTTTAATAATCCGGATTTCATCATGGGAGGAGGCGGAGATGGACCGCTTGTTTGTAAGTAGAGTGTGTTGAAAGTGTTAAAACCGAGCGTGGGAACGGGATGCGGGGCGGGGGGTAGCAGCTCGGGCTGGCCTGACCGAGCTTCAGCTATGGGCCACCACATTCAAACTTGTGCTCTGATCAGTTCTAGTGTTCAATTTGTCGTTCGAAAAACTGTAAAATGAACATGTTGTTATTTTGTATACTCGCTTTGCGGCGGGGGTAGCAGCTCGGGCTGGCCTGACCGAGCTTCAGCTATGGGCCGCCACATTCAAACCTGTGCTCTGATCAGTTCTAGTGTTCAATTTGTCGTTCGAAAAACTGTAAAATGAACATGTTGTTATTTTGTATACTCGCTTTGCGGCGGGGCGAGGCGGGGCTGCTGCCGTGGTCCCGCCTCGTTTCGCGCCGTTCGCGCTCGGCTCGCGTTCGGCTCGGCTTCGGCTCGCGCTCGGGTCGGGTGGCAGCTGAGCGTGGGAACACAACACAGCTGGTCGGATAGGAGGGGGCGCGCGCGGGGCACTTCCTCGACGGGGACCTCGTTCGTCGCACACGCCCGCGGCTTTTTTAAGGGGGCATCCTAGGGTGTATATTGTTTGTCCGACCTTTTTTTGTCCGACCTGGCCAACTTTGTCTCACCCGTGACACGGCAAAAATTTTTGTCCGACCTCGGTTTGTCCGACCTCTTTTTCTGTCCGACCTGTGTTTTGTCCGACCTGTGTTTTGTCCGACCTGTGCACTGCGCCACGAGCACACACTGGGAGCGGTAGTGCGCAGTACGTTAGATGTTGAGAGTCCGTTGATCACGCACACCGTGACGACCGGCGGGTTGCCTACCCTCCAGGCGCAACGCCTGGAATAGCCCCGCGGGCATCAGGAAGGGGAAAGCGTGCCTGAAAACAAGCGTGCCGCGCCCAGCCGGTGCCCTTAGGGTTGCCTACCCCCCAGGCGCAACGCCCGGAAAAGCCCCTCGGGCATCAGGCAGGGGAAAAGCGTCTCTGAAAACAAACGAGCCACGCCTTACCAGTGTCCTTTGGTAGGCAACCAAAGGTGTGCCGGTTGGGCGTGGCTCGTTTGTTTTCGGGGACGCTTTTCCCTTGCCTTACACTGTAATAAATGTGTTCGTAGATTTACGATTTGTTTTGTAAATTACGACCTCAAAAAACTGTTGTAAATTTACGACAGCCCATTCTTGCTTGTAATTGAATTTTACGTCGATGGGTAATTTTACGTTAAGTGATCGCGTAATTTTACAACTCTATTTAGTTGAAAATTTTCCCGACAATTTTTCACAGTGGATGCCGGAGGGGCTTTTCCGGGCGTTGCGCCTGGAGGGTTGACAACCCTAAGGGCACCGGTTGGGCGCGGCACGCTTGTTTTCAGGCACGCTTTCCCCTTCCTGATGCCCGCGGGGCTATTCCAGGCGTTGCGCCTGGAGGGTAGGCAACCCGCCCGTCATCACTGTGTGCGTGATCAACGGACTCTCAACATCTAACGTACTGCGCACTAGCGCTCCCAGTGTGTGCTCGTGGCGCAGTGCACAGGTCGGACAAAACACAGGTCGGACAAAACACAGGTCGGACAGAAAAAGAGGTCGGACAAACCGAGGTCGGACAAAAATTTTTGGCGAGTCACGGGCGAGACAAAGTTGGTGAGGTCGGACAAAAAAAGGTCGGACAAACGATGAGCACCGGGCATCCTAGTGTAACAGGCCTAAAAACAGGTGTTTTTCGGGATTTACGGAAGCAGGTAGGGGAAAACGGACTTTATTCTTGAAAAGTATGTACTTTGACTCTTTAAAACTCATGATGCCATTTCCGTGACGCCACCCATGCCGGAGAACCAGCCTGCGAACAGAGACATGTCGCGAATGTAGTGGACGCATGGTGGGCACGATAACTGCCGAACCAATGGTCCGATCGGGCTGAAATTTTTTCTGTATGCTCTTTTGTGATGCCGCTATCGCATGAACCTCCAACTTTCAAAACAAATAATTTTTAATATTTTTTTGAACACTCAAAAGTTTAGATTCGTAAAAATGGGGTAAAATTTCAACTTTTTGATTTTTTTTTGACAGGGTTACAGTGGGCCGAGCTCAAAACCCGAGGTTCATGCTATAGCAGCATCACAAAAGAGCATACAGAAAAATTTCAGCCCGATCGGACCATTGGTTCGGCAGTTATCGTGCCCACCACTATTTTCGCGACATGTCTCTGTTCGCAGGCTGGTTCTCCGGCATGGGTGGCGTCACGGAAATGGCATCATGAGTTTTAAAGAGTCAAAGTACATACTTTTCAAGAATAAAGTCCGTTTTCCCCTACCTGCTTCCGTTTATCCCCCAAAACACCTGTTTTTAGGTCTGTTACACTAGGATGCCCCCTTAACGTGAACCTTATGCTTCATTGTGCAAGAGGAAGCCTTGTCTGGGGGGCAGCACGCCGTCGCGAGGAGAGCGGCGTCGGCGGCGCTGTTCCTTGACAGCCTCGACGGGGAGCAGGTGGAGGCCGCTGACGCCCTCTTGGAGATGGCGGACCTGCCCCCGATGCTGTCACCGCTGTCGCCCACGCCGCCCAGCATCCGCCCCGCCCTTCCTCCTCCACCTGTGGCCGCCACTCTCGAGGACGCCGACGGCGGGTTGGTGGCGCAGCTCACCCTGCAGCTGCCAGAGCTGCCACCAGCCTTCACCCCCCTGAGGGCCCCTAATGCCGGCGACGCCGGTGATGTGAGTGTTTTGTCAGCACCCTCCTGGTTGTGCTGATTTTATGTTTTTACAGACATGATATCGAATTTTTTTTTATATTTTCCAGGACGATGTGCTTCGAGAGGCCCGACAGGCCGTCGCCGAGGAGCGTTGCCGGCGTGGGGGCCATCAGGGCGGCCCGTCGGCGCCCTCAAGACGCCAGAGGAGGAGGAGGCGTGCTGCCGTAGAGCAGGAGGGTGCGGCGTGGGCAGTCCCTCTAATACCACCGGCGCAGCCCATCCGCCCGGAAGCGCGAGGGTTCGGGCTGTGCCCCGCACCACCACCGCCCCCGCCGCTGTGCCCCGCCCGGAGCAGGCCATGAGGACATCGCGCCACGCCGCCCCCACCGCTGTGCCCCGCACCACCACCGCCCCCGCCGCTGTGCCCCGCCCGGAGCAGGCCATGAGGACATCGCGCCACGCCGCCCCCGCCGCTGTTCCCCGCACCACCACCGCCCCCGCCGCTGTGCCCCGCCCGGAGCAGGCCATGAGGACATCGCGCCCGCGCCCCATGATGGCAGTGTGCCCCCAAAAAGTAAGTTCTATTTCTCTTATGAAGTTTTTTTTTCTTGAGAAAAAGGTTTTTTCTTTTCATTTTTTACATGTTTTCCTTTTGTTGCAGGCTTCAGTGTTTTCAAGACTGGGGGAGAAGAAGTAGTAGCTTTTTTTAATTAATAAAAATAGAAATTTATCCATTTTGAACCAATGTTGTTATACCTGTTCCTGTTCTTCACCTGTCTCCCTATTTTCAAAACTAACTTTTCCGAAGTTGAGTCGATAAAGCTTGAGACATAGGGGTGTTTGACCGCCAACACATTAATGATAATCTCACTCCTAAATCCTTTTGGAAATTTAAGACTATGTTAAACTGAATGTATTAAAGCAAAAAAAATTTACTGAAGTCAGAAATTTTGGGTTTTATAGGGGAACATAACTTGAATTTGATCAGAAGTTACAGAGTCATAATTTTCAAAGTAAATGTCATTTCTCATGGCTATATCCTTTAAAGTCACTAAGGGAAAGTGAGTCCTTATGTTTAAGAGCAAGAATATAGAGTCTAGGACTTGTAGTTTTATTCAAATGTCATGATTCCGAAGTTGGGTCGACGGAACTTGTGACATTCTATCTTGAGCATAGTATTAGAGAACATCAAACAGATCTAAAGGACTCTCACTCAAAAATCCTTTTGAAAATCCAAGACTATGTTCAACTGAATGTATTCAAGCAAAAAAATTTTACTTAGGTCAGAAATTTTGGGTTTTATAGGGGAACATAACTTGAATTTGATCAGAAGTTACAGAGTCATAATTTTCAAAGTAAATGTCATTTCTCATGGCTATATCCTTTAAAATCACAAAGGGAAAGTGAGTCCTAATGTTTAAGAGCAAGAATGTAGAGTCTAGGACTTGTAGTTTTATCCAAATGTCATGATTCCGAAGTTGGGTCGACGGAACTTGTGACATTCTATCTTGAGCATAGTATTAGAGAACATCAAACAGATCTAAAGGACTCTCACTCATAAATCCTTTTGGAAATCCAAGACTATGTTAAACTGAATGTATTCAAGCAAAAAAAAAATTTACTTAAGTCAGAAATCTTAGGTTTTAGAGTGTGAGATAAGTTGAATTTTTGACACAGCAAAGATAGTTGTTGTTTTTTGTCGGGGCCTGACCATTCTCTCCCCCTGCAACGGTGGGCCAGCCTGCTCCTCCCTGCGCAGTTATTGTTTAGGGTTTTCAAAAAATTATATTACCTTTTATGGGATTTTTAAATTTATATTAGTTTTTTTATTTTTTATTTTTTTATTAGACAAACAGCACCTTGCCAGGCATCATATCGAGAATAGTGTCTCTCAGATACTCCAAATGGTAAGCAAGCAATTCCTGTTTGATATCTTCAGGAATAAAAATGCTTGGCACATCAAATGCATTGCTGAGAGTTCTGAACAAATCATGCTCTGGCATTTTAGACAGTTTTGTAGAAAGGAGAACACAGAAGTTCTTTGCATGTGTCAGTAGAGGCACGAAATTAGAGGTGCAGTAAAAACACTGTGTCCCACAATGGGAGAGATAATTTTTAGCATTTGTTTAATGCGTTGAATGAATCTCCAAGATGACATAGCAAAATAAATATTGATTTTATTTTTTGAAATGCAAACATTATTGGAAGTTGCATATGGTTTAATAGACACCACAACATCACCAAGTATTACTGGCTTGAATGTTTTAGTGGCATGATTAGAAACAACTGCGATGAAAGTTTCTTCGCAGACAAGGTCTTCAAGTTCCTTGATGGTGAGGTGAATGACCTTGTTTGTAGTCTCAGATGCCAAGGACACAAACGGTGTGAAATTATTGATGTCAACACCAATTTTAAAGAATTTCAACCCATTTTTGATGATGGGGAAATTCTTGGCATGGACCTCTCTGGGTGGTATAGGAGGCTCAGGCTCTGTTGACTGACTACTGCTTGGAGATGGAGCGTCAACCAACCCCTTTGGATAAAACATCTGGGGTTGAGGGTTTAGTGGTGGAGTCAGATCCAAGCTACTGTCTTCACCCATATCCACCACCAAATCGTTGTACCGCAAAGGAAACGAGGGACGGCGCTTTGCAGCAGGCTCGTCAACTCTCTCACTAGCGGGGCGCTTGGCTTCCATGGCTGCGAAGTGAACAGGACTCTCGCACACGCTGGAATGATGCTCTCTCTGGTTCGAGCTGCTCCATTTATACGGTAAAATATCGACACTAACGCCGCCTATAGTTTAATTTATGAATTAAAACATCAGGTTTGAACATGTTTGAAAAATAATTTTAACCAATCAGAGCGAAGCACAGCCTATTTTTAGCCAATCACATCAAGTCAGTGCTAACGGCCCCGTGCCGGTACTGGTCCAGCATCACAGCCCTGTCAGGTGGGATGCCTACCCCCACGGCGCCCGGCCCCGCCCGACCCCGCGCCGCCCTCGCGCCACCCTCGCGCCTCCCCCGCGCCGCCCTGCCGCGCCGCCCCTGCACTAGGGTGGGTCGTTCTCGGACTTTTTTCGATTCGAGATTTCTAATAGTGCGGAAAAGTTGCCTTAGTACTTCCTGATTCTAATGCTTTTTTCCGTTTTGAGATCGGACTTGATCTTTAACCCGAACACAAGCCTTGAAATTTAGAAAATTTGCTTAAAATCGTGAAATTGCCTACCTAGCGCCTGAAAGACGACTCCCATGGCAAAATGTATTTTACAAAAGTTGTTTGTTACGTCGTCGGCTACCAAAATGGCCATTATGGATATGACCGTAGGACGCACCGTTTTCGAGATACGATCGAAAAGGCGGCGTAACGCAGCACAAGGTGAAAATTGGCGGGCGGCCACCCTCTCCCCTACATGCACCAACTATGGCTCCGGCGCGGCGAAGATGTGTCCTTTGCAGTAAGCGTCGATTCGCATCGCTCCGTCCGTCCGCCCCGTCTGCAATATGCCCCTCCCCGGCCCCATCCTCTGATCGCAAAAACACCGCCGCGCGCCGTCTGCCACCAATGAAGATGGATCTGTAGTTTAACTGTGTAGCAAAAACTATAGTCGGTGAACTGTACAGCAAGACTACGTTCTCGTGTAGTGTAGAAGTGTGAGTTTTCACGAGTTTTACAGCAAGACTGGGTGTACTCCGAACTGTGTCACGCAAACTGTGCGTGAAACTGTAGCAGCGATGCATTTTCTGTAGTGTCTCCTGGGTGCTTTGCTAGTGCAAATCGAAGTCTAGTTGACACTACCAACCAGTATGAATTTAGTCGAGGGGTCCACCACTCTGGTAATCCTCTGTGTGCGCGTTGTTTGGTAACTACTAATCTTCTTCCCGAAACTCCACCTTTCTTCGTTTTTCGTGGTTTTGGGTTTTCATGGTCCCTGTATGTGACATACGTTTACCAAGTGTGCCACGTATGTTTGACATGCGAATGCAAACATACATGTTGTTTTTTCCATGTATGTTTGGCGTGAGCCATGTGTTGTGTCCATCCTTTCGTATGGACGGCTGAACTTCCCATATGTGTGGCAGCATTAAACATATGGTGAAATGTGTGGTCGATGACAACACACATGTTCAATACATCGGCACACACTTTCGTCACACGTAGTGATCCTCAATTTCGTGTGGTACAATGTCACTGTAAATCGGGGAGTGAGAATTCTCGCTCTCAGGAGAGCGAGATTGGTGACCCAAATTTTATCGCTCCTGGGGAGTGATATTATTATCACTCCTTTTGAGTCACTTCGATGACTCAAAACGAGCGATATCAAGTGATCTCGCTCGATTTGAGTGAGACTTATCACTCCAAATGAGCGATATAAAATTTCCTCACTCCTTTAGGGCGACGTTATATGCCTCGCCCAATTTCAGTCAGAAACATGACTCTCAGATTTACAGTGGTGTGGTGGAAACGGACATATATGATCACTGACACCACACATGTTCAACACATTGGCACACACTTTTGACACACGTAGTGACCCCCACTTTCGTGTGGTAACTTACCATGCGTAGCAGAAACGGAGATGTGAGGTCTCAGACAACACATGTTCAACGCACCTAATTAAAATGACATAGTACTCCACATAAGTTCCATGCATGTAACACACATGTAACATATATATTATACGCACGTAGCTTAAGACTGTGCCTCTACGCACATTATTTAGGCGTGGCAGGGTGGTCCAGTGGTCAACACACCAGACCAGTAAGCTTCAGGTCGCGGGTTCGAATCTCCACATCATCGGTTCCAAATATAAGTTTCCTTCAATTAAATGAGATAAAATTGTTCGTGTACATGTACTGAAACAAAGTAAATCAAAAAGTCTATCCAAAAAATAAGTTTTAGAAGAAGAGTAGACAAAGCTAGGAAAAACCAAAGAAATTTCCTTAATGCGTGGATATGTGTGAAGTCTGTATGGCACATGTATGACACACACATGTCATTCGCATGGTACATACAAGCTCAAATCGTATGGTGACATACATGTCTGCCACATATGTAACATACCTTTTTAGAGTTTCACGGGCTTGGATCTTCGATAAAGATCTTGTCTAGAATGGATTTTTACATGTTTTTATCAAGTAACGCCAGTCCGGAGGTTTATCCTGACAACACAACCTGTCACTTTAAGACAGAGTTGGCACAGCGTATGGATCTTCATGGCCACTGGCAAGCCGCTCTCATCGAGTTGCATTACCCCAATACGATAGCACCCGTAGTGCAGGGTGATAACGACATCAATCTTGTAACTGACAATGTTATTGATACCGTGTCTGCACGGCCTGGGTCGTTTAATTCAACATTCGAATTTCTCACAGCTATAGAAAATGCACTCAAAGCCTTAGCAGATGATAGTGGGAAGGAAACAAAGTATTTCGTTCTACTCCCTGATCAGCGCTTACGATTTTTGCCATTTGATGTAGATGAAAAAACTAAAGTCCATTTCTCTCCCCGCCTTGCCCTTCAGCTCGGTCTACCCCATGCTGGCCCGTACCCTGCTAACGAGGAAATATGCGGAGTTAAACCAATAGATATAAGTTTGGGAGTTCCCTCACAAATGTTTATTTACGTGGATGTACTGGAAGAACAGATCGTTGGTCATACACGCGCACCGCTGCTCCGCACGGTCCCCGTGGACACCAAGGCACAGTACGGCTCCATGACCGTTGTGCACTTTGATCATCCGATCTATTTTGTTTTCGGACGAAATCTTTTGACACCCTGGAGATCTATATAAAGGATCATGCTGGGCGTAATGTACCATTCGACTTTGAAACGTCAACCTTATTGGTTCATTTTAAACAAGTACCATGACGCGTCAAGATCATATTACAGAGTATTACCTGCGACAGGCAGGCGGCGGACAATATTATGCGGGTTCAAGTTACCAAAAAGGACACGGTATTGGTTCATGGCTCGGTGGGCTGTTCCGGACAGTCCTCCCCCTTCTCAAGAATCTAAAACGCAGGGCGGCTGCCGCGATAAGTGGGTCCGGCAGATCTATAAAAAGGAAGAGGCTTGCACCTAAACGTCATTCCGCAGCTAAAGCTCGAAGTAGAAGGAGCCATACTCCTGACTATTTTACGTAATGGCTTTCATGCATAGTGCTTCAGTCGAAGCTCTCCCTACAGAGCTGAGTCTATGGCTCTCTAATGCCACACAGCTCGGGGAAGATAGTTGTCAATGGATTGTGCTCAGTCCGTTGGCTAATTTTGATTCGGCGACCACTCTAGAGCTAGAGGCCCCTGGGGTGGGATACGCCTATCTCGATCCCGCACACATGCTCCTCTACATTAAACAAAAAATCGTGAATGCCGATGGTTCAGATATCACAGCGGCTGACAACAGTGACGCTACACTTGTGAATTACGGTCTGCACGCGCAATTTTGCCAAATCGATGCGAGTATTAACGGGACAGTTATTTCTCAGTCAAGTATGACTTACCCATGGCGAGCATACATTGAGGCATTTCTAAATTACGATAAAGCTGCAAAAGATACACATCTCCAGCAGCGCATGTGGCATGAGGACACGGCCGGGCATCATGACTCCTTGGATAGCAACCAGAACCTGGGGCTCGCGTGGCGCCGTTCACGCACCAAGCTGAGTCGTGAGTGTGAGATGATGGGTCCGCTCCACCTCGATATTTGCAATACGGATCGTCTCCCACTCAATAATTGCACTCTACGTGTAAAACTGACACGATCTCGTGATGCATTTGCCCTCATGAGTACGAAAGGCACTGAAAAAATTAAACTTTTGGATGTTAAACTTTATGTGCGACGAGTAAACATTTCTCCCCCTGTTCTGCTTGCTCATGCCCAAGCCCTGGAAAAATCACCTGCAAAATATCCTGTTAATAGAGTGGACATTAAAGCGGTCACAATAGCCCAGGGCATGCACTCTAAAACCATTGACAATCTATTCATGAATTAGTTGCCACAGCGTGTTATCATTGATTTTGTGGACAATCGTGCTTACAACGGGGATTATGGTCGTAATCCCTATAATTTCCAACACTTTCATCTTAATTACCTACAACTGCACGTCGATGGACAAGCTGTTCCGTCACACCCCCTGACCCCTGACTTCTCTAAGGATCTATACATGGAATGTTACAACACTCTTTTTAGCGGCACGGGTATACACTGGAAGGACGAGGGCAACGGGATTAGTTGGAGTGATTACCCAAAGGGTAACACCCTGTTCGTGTTCGATCTCTCTCCTGATTTGTCGGCCAGCGAACCTCACTGGAACCTGCAGAGACAGGGCACAATGCGACTCGATCTTCGATTTGCAGAACCTCTCGCTCAGCCTATAAATTGCGTCGTGTACGCCGAGTTTCAGAATCTTATTGAAATCGATAAGGATAGGAACGTTATCGTGGACTACAGTGTATAATGGACGGCTTCACGCTAGATGCACTCATGCGGCGCGACAGACACGTCGCCCCCTTGTTTGAGAGCGTGTTTGCTGCGGACACCCTCCCTCGCAGACTGCACAAATGTACCGCTCTGCTCATATGCAATACAGACCCCATTTCAAAACCCGGCACACACTGGGTAGCTTTATTCATCGATAAGCACGGTGTGGGTGAATACTGGGACTCCTATGGCATGCCCCCTATTGTCTCTCACCACAAAAATTTTCTTAAGAGACTCTGTAAAAAATGGACTTACAATCATGCAAGTCTGCAAGCCATTGACTCTAAAGTGTGTGGTGAATATTGTCTGCTCTATTTGATTCACAGAGCGCACGGCTACACTCTCCACTCCTTTGTACACAAGCTCTTCACTTCTAATCCATTGAAGAATGATGAAATAGTACGCACCCTTTTCAAACGTATGTTTGGAAAGAAACGCGCATGCGTTATTGATCAAAGAAAATCACAATCTTGTTGTGAAAGAAAATTATAATTTGTAATATTAAAAGTTTACCAAAAAATTTAAAGAAAAAAGTTTACAAAAAATTATAAAAAATTTTAAAGTTTACAAAAACATTATAAAAGTTTAAAAAAGTTTACAAAAAATTATAAAAGTTTTAAAAAGTTTACAAAAAATTATAAAAGTTTTAAAAAGTTTACAAAAAATTATAAAAGTTTTAAAAAATTTACAAAAAAAATTTAAGTTCAAAAAAGTTTACAAAAAAATTATAAAAGTTTAAAAATGTTTACAAAAAAAATAAAGTTCAAAAAGTTTACAAAAAAACGTAGTTCATCTACATCCTGCTAGATGGCATCGTAGTATAGGCCTAGCTCTCGCGGCTGATCTTAAGTACCAATGTGATGACCTTCCGCTGTGTTTTCACACACAAGTACACTGGAAAAACTAATGCGACATGAGTCGCATGAACCCATGCGACTTGGAAAGGATGTCGCATGAGTGATGCGACATATCCAGCATGGTGCAGAAGCCCAGACTGAGCGCATGATGTGATGCGACTTCCAACTTGAACGCATGATGTGATGCGACCTGATTCTGGTTACATGATATGATGCGACCTTAATCTGAATGCATTACAGCTAATGCGACATCATCCAACCTAAGAGCTTTACGTAGAACTCAAGTTTTATTTCAAATGTTAACGTTTCTTACTTTTGTGTTCAGAATATGTAAACAACAGGATTAAATGTTAGGCTACCATTCAAGAAATTATTCTTTCAGTAGTATGAGTAGAATACACCCCTATTTCATAATATGCCCACTTAAATTAGGGAATGATTTGTCTTGTTTCTAAGTGGGACAGATAGGTTGGTCTTGCAACTCACCAGAGTAGTAAAAATGGGAACTGCACAACTCTCTCCAACCTCCTCAGAAACCAGTGTGCTGGAACTAAATTGTGCTGGCCGAGTTTAGCCTAATAGGCAGCTGGGATGGTCCTCTAAACTGATTTCGTGCACTACACATGGTATTCGCCAGCAGTTTTCTTGCCTCAGACAACGCGATTATTCAGTTTACTCGCCAAGACTCGACTGTCACCGACAAAACTCTTCAAAGTACCTATTTATGTGCAATTTATGCCACTATCGTTGATCGAATATACTTTCATCGGTCGCCATGTTGTTATTGTGACTCGCTGCGAATACTGACCTGCCCTAATACTAATGGCAGCTAACGACGCTAGTGCGGCGTCTGCTCCCGTCAATGCAAACAATACAGTTATGTTTGTGAACATCATCGTAATTTTTTTAGAGGGGTCACCTTTGTTATTGTTGCTGCAGCTGTGGCTTTACCAGGTTTCACTCGATATTGCTCGATATTTCATCTCAAACAGACTAAGTATTATCGTTGATCGTTCGTAGAGTGGTAAAAAAAATATTTAAAAATGAAAAATTTATATTTGTCTTATTTACAATTTTTTCTCGGTCGAGCTTCCAGACGGTCCCTTCCGCTCCTGTCTCCTTGGTTGCTACTCTAATTTTCGTACTGACGTTGTACGTTACCATTACCTTAGCTTTAATAATAATAAGTTTGGTTCCCTCTGCTCTTTCACTTGTAAGTTTTGATGTGTTTTATCTGGAAATGATAGGTTATATTGTCTGTGTTGTTAAAATCGATCAGTCTATGGTGCTCCTAGAAATGATTTACATTCTCTTTTTTTCAAAACTATGTGAAATCATTTTTATTAATGAAATTATTTCATGGAAAAGTGGGCTAACCCAAACCCTATTGGGATTGCAAAGAGACATCCTGGAACAAAAAATCTGGAAGTTTACTTTCTTTACTTCTTTTAAAATAAAGAGCTGCAGGATGATCTGTTTACTCACATTCCTTCGATTTGCTATCAACTGCAGACATTAGCCTGTTAAATTTAGCTTTGGTGTTGCCGTACTTTGATGGAGCACAGGACCCTGTTAAGAATCGCTCCAGGGCGCGAAGGAATTCCATGTACGGTCTTGGGTATTCAATATTGAAGGTGGCATATACTGCCAACAGTAGAAGACACAATCTGAACGCTGTTAAGTTCTGTCCATCAATAGAAAACAGCAGTCGACCCTTCATCATAACAGCTGCTGACTTGATAACTTCCTCCTCACTGAAGTCACAATAAGTACAATAAACAACCACAAATGGTGCTTGGTCCTCTGAGGACTGAAGGGCGACAAACACTTCCTCTTTCTGTTAAGAAAAAACCATGACTATGTAAGTACATTGTTGCAACAAATATTTCTCTAATCAATAATGTCTAACTCACATCAACAATTTGGAATACTGGCTTGGCTCCTCTTTTCTTCACGACAGGAGTAATGAAATGGTCATGGAGCTTCTCAACCACTCGTAATTGGGATACCTCTCCCATCCCCTCAACGTCAAAATACTTTTGAAGCTTTTCAAAATTTATTTTTGTTAAATGTGCCAGTTCATCTTTGGTTTGCTTCTTACTTGATATGAAATCCATTAGAACCTTGAAATGAAAGGTAATTCTCTTAGTAATACTGTAATTTTGACTTTATTCTTTTGTCTATTCTTTAACTCACCATATCTGGCATTTTCAGATAAGGGAATTGTTCAATCAATTCCAGATGTGGAATCTTATCAGCTACACCTCTTCTCTCATTTTCAGTTGCCTTCAAAAGTGCCAGTATCTTCCTAACATTTCTCTCTCCTTTGAGCTCCTGTAGCTTAGGAGAATAAATGAAACCTGTTGCAGCAACTGATGGGACATTAGAAGGACCCGCTTCATCAGGAGATTGTTGGCTTGTGAAAAAAAAAAGGATGCTTTGAGTGAGTGTCAATTGAGTAACATTTTTAGAAAGGTAATTCCCATTGAAGTTTTTACCGTGTCTGTGATTTTTTAGCTTTATTTGGCTTTGATTTGCCACCCTTTGCTTTCCTCTTTCTAGCCCTTCTCCCTCTAATGGATGCTGATAAAGACTTTTTAAAGATGACCTAAAATAAATTTTCTCAGTCTGTATTTTATACTACAGCATAAGTCTGTCTAAGCATGTAAACCCAGAAACATACCCATGGCTGAGTAGCATTGGCAGCTGACAAAGCAGGATACTTCTCTACCATAGTCCTTGAAAAATCATCATACTCCTGTTTTGTGAGATAAGTACCCCCTGTTTGTTTTTTGATAAATGCTAAACAATCTGACAAAATTGGGGACATGTTTCTTTCATGAGCTGGTTTAAGCAAATTTTGTTTGGCCATTTCACCAAATTCAGGCAGTGGTGTTTTGTAGACAAGACATTGCCCTAATAACCTGATTCTCTATAAATAAAAATAGATGACAATTATTGTAAGTTAAACTTAAAGTAAGGCTTGGGTGAAAATCCCAAAAGAGGGTAAAAATATGTTGTGGCAGAGAACAAAAATCAATGTATCCTTTTTGTATATAAAAAAGAAGGAAAACTCAATGGTCAGACCTCAGAAATATTTTCCTGATTCTAAAGACTTTGTGAAATCTCTAAGGTATGTGCAAGAAGCCTTTCAAAGTTTAACGCCTTCTTACAGTTTCTTGAGCATACCTTTGAGTTTTTAAACTAGTCCATAGAATCAGGAAAGTATTTCTAAAGCCTAACCATTGAGCTTTCATTTTTTTTTTCCATGCAAAAAATAAACTTTTATTCTTAGCCTAAACATATGTTTACTTATGTTTTGCATTTTCACAATCAAATTTTAATAATCCCTTACTTTTCTGTCCTCATCTAGCATGGAATCAGCTGAGTCATTGCTTTTCTCATCATCTAGTGCCTGAGCATCCGGACCTGTATTTGAGCCAGCATCCAATTCAACGCCATCATCATCAAGACCTTCTCTGTAGTTCCTTGGGGAGCCTTCAAAACAATGGATACTCAAACAGATAAGTGAGGTAGGTAATTTAGATAAATCTGAATTAATAGTACGCAGTTACCATTTTTAAGTCTCTCAGAGAACCTTGTTGGTTTCTCTTGCTCCCTTGTTTTTTTCTCCCGGGAATGATTTTTTGGGGCAGGCCAATAATTGTGTTTCATGAATGCTGGTTTTGCTGCTGGAACTCCTACAAAGAAGCAGTGTCAATATTTCCTCCTTGTTTTTAATAATTTTAATTTCAAAAACTTTTCTCAGACCTGTTAAGAGAGCCTCATTGTACAAATTATACATGTTTAAGAACCTTCTCTTTTCATAGTCACCCATCTCAGCCCAGTCTTCTGGTTTAAAATACTGCTCAATTGTTCCAAAATCTTTACTTTTTGAGATGGAGCTTCTGGAGTCATTAGAGTCACTGGAGTCGGCTCTAATTATTGAAGTATTCCTGTAACCAATTCAGTGCCATTATAGAGAGTTCTTAATATTGTTTATTATTTTAAGTGTGTCTTAATATTTACATCAAAACGTTTGAAGAAAGAGAAATTGTTGAAGTGTCTGGGAAGCAAGAACAGTTTAAATTTAGAACAAGACAAATAACAAATTATATGAGCACTGTGATACAATAGATTACCATGTAAAGGACTTCTTTGGTGACCATCTGGTGATAGAGAAAAGCTAAAACTTTGTGAAACCTCTACAGTTTTCCTGTTTTCTTTTAAGGGAGACACAGTCATGCTCTGATGAAAATTCATCCCATGAATACCTTGTATTGGAGATGGGATTCTGTTAACAGGCTCATTAGATGGTCTTGGAGGGACTTGTTGATCCTTCAATTCAGCTGCAATTTGAATATTTTATTACTATGCACCCAAAGTTGGACAGAACTGCTTACTTTATAACAGTATAGTTGTACTCATCACCTTTTGGTATGAATGCTTTAAGAACAAGCTTTTTTTTGACAATATTCAAAAATGGTGGGAGCTCCTGCATAGTAAGTAAATGGAGATGCTTCTCCTTGGTAACTCCCACTTCATCAGAGATCAACCAAGTGATTATTCCTTCAAGGGTTTGATCGTCAATGTCTCCATCTTCATCTGTTTCTCTAATTAGATGTCGTATAACACAGCCTATTTCCCCCTTGTTAAAGATAAAAGGAAAAACAGTTCAAAATAGAGAAAACTATATTGTGGATGTCTTTTATTTGTGACCGGCTTCCTTGATGCTTAAACCTTGGACACACAGCGTGTACTTATAACCACTATTCATAATATTCACCCTTTGAACTGTAATTTTAGGCTCTGGTTGTCTTTCCTTTGTAAGTGGTTAGTCAATATTTGGATCTGTTAACAATTATTTTACTTACCATCTTGTTCAGTGTCGAAGGTACAGATCAATCGTTTGTGAAACTGGATGCTAAATTAATGCCGAGCCAATAATGATCGCCGCATTTGATCACTCGCGAAGGTGCAGGTGATCCGTTTGGAAATAAGTCAACCCGCCGAAAGTTTAGCCAACATTGGACAGCTGTAATTGAGTAGTCTTCGTAAATCTTTATTTCCCTCGCGGAAAAATTTCCTGGCAGTTTGCATTTGCTTTTGTGAGACGGAAATGTTTTTTCTTACGTTAGTGGCGTGTATTCTGCATTGGTTTTGAGAGAAATTAAGTAAAAGCCTATTATATTATTATTTGAAAGGTTGCCGCTTGTGGGGTCAAGGTGTGTGTGTGTGTGTGGGGGGGGGGAGGGGTCGAGAGAGCGTCGAAAAAGCCGTCGAGCGAGCGCCCAGCGCTACTGGTTTCCGGTTATGTTCTCTTGCCTCTACACGGTGCACGATTCAGAAGTAGTGGTCCTTGTTTTGTTATGATAACGATTTGTCTTGGAGGTTAGCTGCGATCAGTAAATCTTCCTTGTAGTGTACTATAAAATGACCAATTGAAGATAGCTCCCTTGTAATAACAACCATTTAACTTGTTTTTGTTTTGAAACTATGAGGTTAACTCACGTAACGTTAGGCAAGTAATGTTTCACTTCTTCATTTTTCTGTTTCAGGTTTTTCGATTTGTAGAGTCTAGAGCTGCAATACCTCTTACGTCTCTCATGAGCAATATTGTGCTGTTCCAACCTCATGCTTGTCTTGGAAAGGTTCGTAAACCATGTATGGTTCACTTGTATGTATTTATCCCATGGCAAGTGTTAGCTTATATTAATTCCAGTTCCTTAGTGTTATGGGCAAATTTGTTAGTCTTAATGCTTTCCATCTCTCTTTCAGATTTTAAATGATGGAGTCTGAGTTGAGGCGGTGTGATTTCTGCTCTTTTTCATGTGTGAGCAAAGTGGAACTGTTGCGACATCAATTTTCATCCCACCAAGGCGATTCCAAATTCAGAGTCAGCTGTTCTATTTGTCTGGAACAATTCCAAACATATCCAGAGCTAAAGAATCATTTGAAAAGTCACGAGAAGAAACAGCAGAGTAAGTACTTGCAATTGCTATTCTTTTCTACCACTTTCACGTATGTTTGTGTGATAAGCAGTTTGTTTTGGTTTTGTTTTGTCTGAAAACAGAAACAAGAAGCACAAGAGAAACACTTTATTGAATTTTATGGTTTGTTTCAGATCCAAAACGAAGTCGTGAAGATGATGTTGAAATAACAACTAGCCAGACTCAGCCTAAAAGATTGTATTTGGAAGATGGACCGTCTACCAGCCCAGCAGATACTGTACCAAATCTTATAATTACATCTGCTAAAGAAGTAAGGAAAAAGCTTTGTAACCACAGATCATTTGTTTAGAAATAGAAATTTCAGGCATTTAAGTAAGCCAATAGCCTAAGGATGTTTTCTTTGCGCTCTCCTTTATAGCAGTGGCTAAGGATGTTTTCTTTGCGCTCTCCTTTATAGCAGTGGCTTACTAAATTATATTCCTTTTTAAATTCAGCACGATTTCTTGTAGATTAACTGAAATTAGCTACATGTCTGGTGACTGCAAACAGACTACTATTTTCAAAATATTTTGTGTCCTTCTCTCACTACTAACTTTAGCACGTCCTCTTACTTACTATTGACATCCCTGCAAATCTTAAAAGATATCATTACACATTCTTTTCTGAAAATATTTTGCCTATCTTTCCATAGAAAGAAGACAGTCGTAATGAACTGCCAACAAATAAAGGTCATATTCAAGGACATGACAGGCATAAAGAACCTAGTCAACTGGGAGATGCTAATTTTTCTTCAAAGGGCCTTTCTAATCAAGGTATTGTATATCTTTATTTACTCATCCTCTATCAACCAACTCCAAGCTCATATTGTTTCTAGCTGCTTAGTTGTGGACAAATCCGTTTGTCTTAATGCTCTCCATCTGTTTTCTAGATTTTGAAATAGTTGACTCAGAGTTGAGACAGTGTGATTTTTGCACTTTCTCATGTGTGAGCAAAGTGGACCTGTTAAGACATCAATTTTCATCTCACCAAGGCGATTCCAAATTTAGAGTCAGCTGTTCTATTTGTCTGGAACAATTCAAAACATACACTGAGCTAAAGAATCATTTGAAAAGTCACGAGAAGAAACCTCAGAGTAAGTATTGAATGATGCCATGTCAACGGTACACAACCCAAGAAAAGTTGTCTTCAAAATCGACCATATTTTTTTGTTGGCTCTGCTATGGTACATCATGGAAATAGCTGCTCCATAGGTGCACCTATTCTGTAGATATAAAATACCACCATTTTGGCAATATGTAGAAATGAGTTATAAGTAAAAGTAGGGAAGGAGTCATGGTAACCTCTTACAACTTGTTATGCAACCTGTTTGGTGATTTAAAAAAAAATGGTGGGAAATTTTATTTATATCTCCAGAATATGAACACCTATAAAGCTGCCATTTACAGGGTAGACTGGTACCATAGGAGAGCCAACAAATAAAATATGGTCGATTTTGGAAACAACTTTTTTGGGGGTGTGTACTGTTGACATGGAATCACTCCATTTGGAATGACACTTTTTTTTTGTAAAGTATGATTTATTTGAAGAATCACATTTGTTTGAGTTACAGTTTTCAAAAGTAAAGCAAATATCATAGGACTAACTGTTACAATCATAAAATTATAGAAATTGTTTTGTTTCAGATCTCAAGCAAAGTCACAATGTTGATTCAGCCCTATCAAGTAAGATTCTGCCTAAGAAATTTTATTTGTTGGATCAACCATCCGCTAGCTCAGATCACACTGATGCAAAGTTTGAAAACTCATCGGCTGAAGTGGTGAGGAGAAAACCTTTTAGCTATTGAAATCAGGCACTGGATTAAGAATGTTTTCTTTGTGTTCTGGGTCATTCTGTCAGATCACCACAATGTCCTAAATGATGGTTTTCAGATTGAGTTAGGAGTGGTTAAATATCATTAAGGACCACCCCATAGGCCCATATGTCTAAGGAATTTTTTTGAAAAATTTTGGTTTGGGAGTTGTAGGAGCTCAAAGTTTGGTGTTCGACCAATCCGGCATAAGTTATGATATCCTACATGAAACACAGTACCAACTCTGGTCATGGTGTTTTACATTTAGTTTTATATGCTGATTCAAATGACCTATGGATGGATTGAATCGTGAAAAATTTTTCATAGATCTATTTAGTAAAATGCCGTTTAATTTCACTAATTCAACTCTAGCAAAAATACATCATATTAGAAAAATTCCAAACCATAGGTTTTTTAAAGGCAAATGATGGGTCAAACATCCACACCAAATGACTAGTTGGCCCCGGAGGATTTAGTCCCTTCGCCTGGGACTTTAAGGCTTGGAACTATTATGGAAAGACCGTAAGGAGTGACAATCATCTTCACTTGGTGAATATCTCACTAAAATTACTAAAGTGACATACCTCCTTATTTTTTAACTATTTTTCAACACATTAGTCTTAAAGTGATAAAGGGCAATAATAATAATATCATGTTGAAAAATGTGTTGGTCATGATCCAATCCATCCATAGGTCATTTGAACCAGCATATAAAACTGAATGTAAAACACCATGACCAGAGTTGGTACTGTGTTTCATATAGGATATCATAACTTAAGCCGGATTGGTTGAACACCAAACTTTGAGCTTCTATAACTCCCAAACCAAAATGTTAAAAAAAAAATTTCCTTAGACATATAGGCCTATGGGATGGTCCTTAATATTTAACCACTCCCAACTCAATCTGAAAACCATCACTTTGGACATTGTGGTGATCTGACAGAGAATGACCCTTCTCAAATGTTATTATGTGATATTTACTAGATGTATTTTTATTATATTTTGCTTTCATTTACAGACAAAAGACAGTCAGTGCAATCTGCCAACAAGTGTAGGTCAGACTACAGACCATGACAATCTCATTGAGGCCAGTGATATGGAGGAAATCAATTTTTATTTCAGGGACCTCCCTAATCAAGGTATTCTTTCTTTTTTAAAAAATATTTGTTTATGTTGTATCATGCTCTCTATCAATGTGATTCCTGTTGCCTGGATGTAAACATTTACTCTCATTCTTGAAGAACTTTTAACACCTTAATCTTTTAATTTTATTGTAGACATAATTTAAATAGTTACATTGACACCGTTTTTGTGGTGATGGCAAATTTAACAGACACATTTTGTTTTTTTCTGTTTCAGATAAGAGCCTAGAACTACAGTTGCAAGAAAAAGCAGCTGCATTCCTCTCTCACATTAAAGATTCCTGCATAACTACTCAAAAAACAGTAGATGAAATTGTCAAGAACTCAGATGAACTCATAGTACTTTATAATTCAGTCTTGGAAGTAAGTCCCTTTTGCAAGTTAATCATCAAATTGAGTTATCCCTTTCTACATTCTTCACATTTACATTTTGTGCTTTTATTTCAGGCCCAAGTTGTGTCAAAAAGAGAGGCTGATGGTTTCATAGATTCCAAAGTTGTACAAGAAGTCTTTGAGTACTATCGAAAACAGTCTATGTTTGAAGGTCTCAGGACAAAGTACCGCCAAGATGAGTACCGTAAAATGCAGCTGAGTGATATTCAGCCTCTGTTGGTTGTGACAAAATATCACTCTACTGTCACGCCAAGGAAAGGAATCATCCATGAAGTTCCAGCTGAATTTGGATATGCTGCACCTTTTTTGGTTCAACTGGAAGCACTGCTTAATCAGGTGGATATTCTTTCCTGTATAAGAAACCCAGTCAACCGTACACCTGGGCAGTATCGAACACCTTTGGATGGCAGTGTGTACCAGAATCACCTCCCTTCGTATGACGGAAGCTCAGAAAATCTCCTTTGTTTTGGTGGGTACTGTGATGATGTCAATGCAGGAGACACATTAAGTGTGCAAGGAGCTAATATCCAAATTCGATCATTCTCCTGGATTTTACTCAACATTCACCCATGGCTCCGATCATCATTGAAATGCATAAACATTCTTGCATTAGTGTTAAAGAAGCATGCAAAAAAAAATGGACCCTTTTTAGAAGATTTTATTCATGGACTACAGAGACTGGCTTCAAAAGAAGGCGTTACATTTAACATTAGGGGGAAACTGCTCACATTCCATGGTGTTCTTGTGTTCTGGGTTGGAGACACTCCAGCTAGTGCCAACATTGCAGGATTCAAAGAAAGTCCAGGCCAAGCATTATCTCCATGCCGTCAATGTCTTGTGAGACAAGACAGTTTACATCAGCATTCGTGTGAAGTGCCAGAACTAATGAGAAATGCAGAACTTCACAACCAGCATCTGGCCCTTGTTTGTCCAACTCCCGAAGATGAAGCTCAAGAAGAGGAGGAGCAGGCATCTCATCTTAAGGGTAGTAATCCCTCAAGCTTAACTGGAGTAAATAGCCGCAGTCCCCTGCTTGACCTTGAGTATTTTGATGTGACAGTTTCATTCCCTCAAGATGTAATGCATGTGTTGGCTGAGGGTGGAGTTTTAGATGTGACAACAAGACTGATTTTGTTACATGCAATCGACAAGAAACTCACCCTGAAGACAATCAATACAGTGATTCAAGGATTTGATTACGGTGATCTGATAAAGGACAGGCCAGGCCCTATTAAGCCAAAACACCTTACTAGCAGCCTTCGTCAAAATGCCTCACAACTGTTCTTGCTTGTGCATGTAATCCCTTTTATTGTGGAAGGCAACTGTGATGAACCTCATCTAAGGAATTACGTTAGGCTCTTGACAATTGTAAATTTGTGTATGGCCCGAGTTCTGACTGATGGTGACATAGATATCTTGAGAAAACTTATCGAAGAATTTCTAAGTGAATTCAAAGTGACATATGGAGAAAACAATTTGACCCCGAAGTGCCATTTTATGGTACACATTCCATCTCAGATCTCTCTCTTCGGGCCACCTACCCAACATTGTGCGATGAGGTTTGAAGCTTACCATGCCATTTTGAAGAGATTGTACAAGATTCTGCACACTTCAAAAAATCTGTGTTATTCTCTAATGGAAAGGCTGCTACTAAGAAGTTTGCAAGAAATGCATTCCAGTCCACCTGGTAAATTTTTGTACAGTGGTCATGTAGGAGCTGGCCTCAAACCTGCCATAGAATTGAAGTCCATTCCACAGCTGTCACCACTCATCAACTCAAAACCTGGATTTTCTGAAGAAACCACAGTTGTACCTGTGAATTCTGTCAATTTTCACGGTATCAATTACCGTGTAGGTTGCTCAATATGTTTGAATTCTTCATCTGCCCTGCCCTCCATTATGTTGGTTTCTAAAATTTATCTTCACAATGACCCAATATTGCTTTGTCGCCCATACCAAACTATCGCCTTTGATGTAAAACTGAATGCCTATGAAATTCAAGGACAAAGTGATTCTTCTTTGGTAGCAGTTTTCCCTGACGTACAGCAGCCAATGTTCCCCATTCTGAAGATAAAATTTCATAACAGACTGTTGGCCATACTCAGAGAAAACACACCTTTCTCCATCACAGCACTGCAGGAATGGAAGGTAAACTCCATGTTTTATCTCTTGGTTTTACTCTTACTCAATTTATTGCTAAAACCAGTCATTTTTTTTTTTTACCAGGATGAAGATTCTATGTCTGATATAGATTGGGAAAGCTGATTGTTTTATGTACTTTCATTTTTATTACATTTGACAACTATGGTACATTAATTTTATTTCTGTGTGTGACAAATAACTGTTTTCATTAATGGATTCATGTGCTGTGATAAACTAAAGATAACAATATCAATAATGTTTTATGATTTATTTTCTCTCAAACATTATTGAGATGGTCAGTAAATACACAAGCTATACATTTTCAAAAATTAATTACTGATCATTCCTCTTAAAGGTAAAATATATCCCCTCTTCATTAATGAGAAACTTCTCCTAAAATACTGTGTGACTTTACCTCTAAAGTGGCTTTGGTTTCCCTCTAAACTAAAAAAAAATATTGTGAGCGAGTTTGGGGTTTTTGATTAATATGGGCTTTCCATTCCTTATGAGATTCCCAAAGCATACTGGTAATTTAGAAATTGGATCCAAACTGAACTCAGAGTGCTCTCGGAATGTCTTCACCTTTAAAATGATTGGTCAGGGGTCTTAAGGAGTTTTAATGGACCTAGACATCAAAATCAATTTAAATAACAAGCAAAGGGGTTTGGCACATGCTCTGCACAGTCCGCTTTTGCTCTGCATTGAGTATATACTTAGAAATTGCACTTCAGTACTTCTTTAACAACAATATTGGTCAGGGGTTACGGCCTTAGAAAATATTCACATACAATGGATCAAGTAGTAAATTGATAGTAAAAGAGATTCTTTATGCCCCTGGCATTTCACTTTCAGAAGCTAATAGAATAAGAAAATGTGAATTAAGTGTAATGATTTGACGTTGTAGGATGCAATGGTACATAAATTTTTTCCTGCTCACAAGCTTTGATTTAAGACATGGAAGTTAAAATAGAAAATTGAGTCAATTTCAGTAAATATTTTAATAGTGCTGCAATGTCTAGTTTAATGTTACTCTAGTTAATAATCTAAATTTATTAAAGAAATTAAACACAGGTAGTTGCTGAAATACGGTGACCAGTGACAGTGACGCTGTTTGCAGTTGTTTTCTTCCTCGTGGCAATGTAAAGCGAATTTCTTCAAAGTCTTGTTGTAGACCTTAATGAACAATATATATATATATACATATATATTAGTGAAGAACAATAAGAAGTTAAAGCTATTCTCGTTATTTGCTTGTTCTGTACTAATCTATTAAAAGAAATGTACTCACCTTGGGAAAGTAAGTTATCGGGGTGCCAAATCAGGTCAGGTCAACCAGCCGCATAAGGAAGGGGAAAGAAATGGCACTTCAAACTCAGGGAAACATTTCAATGTTATCTGGATGACAAAAGATGGAAAGAAGTTAGTTACTCTGGTGGGTTTAGCACATTAAATTTTATATGTCATTGTAAAATGACAGTGTTTGAAAACTTCAAACAAAATTAATTCTTTAAGAGTGGCAATGAAAAAAAAAAAAACCACTTGCTTAGGGTGCTCCCACAATGCCTTGTACATAGCTGGTTTTCTAGACAGAATTCTCAGAGACAAGGAAGATTTATTGTTAGAGTTCAAGTTATTCGGGCAGGGGAAGTGTAATACTATCTAATAGAACTCAAATGACAACCAAATAATCCAAATTAGATTGGCTGGGATTGCCAAGTTATAGTTTTGATTCATAAATTAAGATTAATATTATCATTACATTTTTTAAAAGTAAATACTCGTATTATTTGTAAGTCAGTTTGTTTATATTAGATACTTTTACACTCCTCCTTTCTGAACATCTTGAGCCCTAACAATAATTCCACCTTGTCTCTGAGAAATCTGTCTAGAAAACTAGCTATGTACAAGTCATTGTGGGAGCACCCTTAGAAGAGTCTCCAACACAAATATTTACCTCGTTGCCAGACTAGTTGCCAAACTAGTCCAGCCCACCAGCACCAGCCGCGCAAGCAAGAGAAGAAACAGCGCTTTGAACTGGGATCTGGGATAAACTTCGATGTTTCCTGAATGAAACAAAATAAAAAGAACTTAATTAAAGCTGCAATAGGCGAGTACTGATCGACGGAAGAAAGCATTCTATCGGGAAAGGCGATCAAGAAAATCTACAAGACAGGAGCATGAAGCGATTGTCAAAGACTCGAAATTGGGGGAAAAAGATGTGTCTGAAAGACATGCACATTCATTAGGATCACTTTAAATAATGTTTTACGCCCGTAATATGAATTATTTAGACAGCGCTTCCTGCTTTGTTTTGGTTCCCGCTACGCTCTGCCACTCTGGGCAACTACCTCATTTTGAAACGACCGGGCTACGACAAATAAAATCTTATCAGAGCAAGTTTAAAATACAACCCCAAAGTAAAGTAAAGTAAAGTAAAGTAAAACGAAATTTGCAGTCCAGAGGTTTAAGCAGTGAGAAGCAGCGCTTGCGCTAGATGTGCGGGGAGCGCGGAGAGGCGGAGAGGAGAGCATGAAAATCGGCTATTTACAGGACGAAGAAAACACGTTATTGCCAGGGCTGGCTTACCTAAGTAAACAAACATGGCGCCCTCGAATCGGTTGTCGTTTATGAAGATGTCTGAGAAAAATGAAATTATTGTCGATAATGAGCGAGTGTTGCGCAGCCGTTGTTCGGTCGTGTCGATATCGGTTGACCGTGCACATCTAGAAATAACTCCGTTTACAAATGTAGTCATCACCTCAAGAGGGAAAGGAATTGTGATTCACGTACTTTCTGGACTAGCTCATTGTTGGGAGAGCTGAGCTGGTAAATCAAGTCAAGTCAAGAGTCATCCTGAGCTTTACAATGCATGTCCTAACAATTTGGTGAATATACCTTCCACTGCAATTTCCTTTTTATGTGAAAGAGTTGGAGAGTGTGCGATAATACTTTTAATGAATTTGTTGGGCAATAATGCAATTCAAGAAAGAGCTGGAGAGTGTGTGATAATGCTTTTTATGAAAGAGTAGGAGATTGTACGATAATGCAATTTATGAAAGAGTTCGAGATTGTGTGATAATGCTATTTATGAAAAAGTAGGAGAGAGTGCGATAATGCTATCTAAGAAAGAGTAATTGAGAGTTTGTGATAATGCTATAAAACCTGTACACCTGTTAATTGGGAATCAAACATCAATAAGGTGCAACCCTAATCTTTGATGCCAAATATTTTTCAGCATGTGTGCTAAGGTTAAATTATATTTATCATTTCTTGTTGTGAAATAACGGAAGTGGGTATCACAGCAAGAACGCATTGTGTAATGCGACTTCTTGACTAGGTCGCATCATATCATGCGTTCTCTCTGCAGTCAGACACAGAGCGCATTACACTGAAGATGTCGCATCATGTTATGCGACCAAGTGCTCAGGTCACATCAGATGATGCGACCTGATTTGGTCGCATCAATTGATGCGACTCATGTCGCATTAGTTTTTCCAGTGTATCCTGTCAGTTGAGCGCCGTACCGTGCAGACGTGACGCTCCTGACCACAATGGCGTACGCATTTTGCGATATGCAGATGTTGAGAGGCGCCAAAGATGAATATGTGATCAAAGAGTTCAGCTTGTACAGCTCGCAGTACGATGGTAGCCGTGGCACGACAATATTTAAGCCACCATACGCTGAGACCATTTTGTCACCTGAGCAGCGTAAACGCAATACCTACATCTCCAGACACATTCACGGTCTGAAATGGAACAGTGGTACTGTTCCCTATGAGCATCTCGGTGATATGATCCAGGATCTGCTTAGAGACTATAATCGTATATATGTAAAAGGAGTAGAGCAGTTGAGACTCCTCCTTGGGTACGCACCTCCTGGCGTGCTTGTGTATAACATTGAGCGGGACGGATGTCCACGACTCAAAACACTCCCTAATCTCTTCGTCTCGTTCCATGGTAGGGAACATAGCGTTTTCCCCATACATAACTGCGCTGAACTCAATGCTAAGCGCATAGGACTATGGTATGAGTTCAATAAGGCTCAGCCAAAGTGCAGATGTCGCAAATAATTTAGAATGTCGGTTTCGTATAGGCCTCCCACTTGGGGGGGATAGGATTTTCCGTTAAAAATTCTAACGAGCGCATCACCAAGCCTCCTGGGCCGCGCATGGAATTGGTGAAAATAATATGTCAGGAGCGGGATTCGAACCCGCGAATCGCTGATCTTAAGTCTGCTGCCTTAGACCGCTCGGCCATCCTGACATCACCGCACACTCAGTGTACCGAGGGCCTCTTAGGTTACGCCCCTTTTTATCCTCGATGTGAACTTAGGTTAGTGCCTTTCACTTGGGTTAGGTTAGGCCCTCCCTTTCACTTGGGTTAGGTTAGGCCCTCCCTTTCACTTGGATTAGGTTAGTGCCTTTCACTTAGGTTAGGTTAGTGCCTTTCACTTAGGTAAGGTTACGCCCCTCCCCTTTCACTTGGGTTACACTGTTAAAAATGTTTGAAATTTAATGACATTTTATAGATTACTTTTAATGAAAGTGTTATGAAATTTAATAACACACTGGAATTCATTACAGTGTAATGAAATTTCATGATCATTTCATTATTCTGTTCTAAAATTTCATATCATCTCTAAACTCATTACTTTTTAGGATATTTTCATGACATAAAGTAGTATTGATTTCTGTCGCTAGATGGAGTTAAGGGAACCGAATGTAATTTCTTGCGCGCGGCTGACCAGGAACGGCAGCGAGATGACCCCCACTGCCAATTTCCAGTGCATTGGACGTAGAGGACGAAACAGTCCTCACGTGCGTCCTCCATTTTTTGGTTTGTCCCAGACTTTTTAGTGTATGAGTTTCTCGATCTGTATCATCCCTCTGCGGAGAACGGTGGTTCAATATGATACCCTGCCAGCAAATTCCCCCGTAAGACCGAGGTTATGTACGAAATCGACGCCCGAAGGGCGTCGACTGATGTCTCAGCAGGCGCCATTGTGCTATTTTGCCTACAAAGTGACTAAGTTTAGCAAATTGTCTCACCACCGTTTTTTTTTTCGCGCTCGCTACGCTCGCGAAACTTTTCATTGCCTTACTCGTGGTAGATTTAAGGTGCCAACATGCGTCTCTGCCTACATTTTGCCCACAAAGTAATCCCAAAGATACGCGAATGTACGCCCTGGTACGATTCTATTGTGGCAGATTTTGGTGGCCCACACGGTAATTTTCGCTATAATAACTCAAAAAAATTTGCGCTCGCTTCGCTCGCAGGATCTTTTTTTCGAATCAGTGTGAATAAGGCTGACATGCACATTTTATGACTTCTACGGCAAATTTTTCGCGCTCGCTTCGCTCGCGATATTGTCTGTACTAACTCCTTGTAGGTAGGCAACCCGCGACACATCGCCACCCCGTCACACTCGCCCTAATTACGCCCCTGTACCCTGCTGTTCTATACATATTTCCGCACTGCGCATGACTAATGAGTAGAGCGGTTGCTGGAAAAAATTCTGTATTAATTTTGTCTTTGATTTAATGGCACGTGTCATTAATTTTCATTACATAAAAGTAATGAAAACTTCATTACATTGTCATGAAATTGTAATGAAAATTGCTTCATTACAATGTAATGAAAATGTCATGAAATTTTTTTCACAGTGTAGGTTAGTGCCTTTCACTTAGGTTAGGTTAGGCCCTTCCTTTCACTTGGGTTAGGTTAGGCCCTCCCTTTCACTTGGGTTAGGTTAGTGCCTTTCACTTAGGTTACGTTAGGCCCTCCCAAGATGGCGACCCGCGACATTGGGTAATAACATGATGACCCCGCGACAGTGGGTAATAAAGATGGCTACCCGCGACAATGGGTATTCTATACTACTCTGCTTAACTCCAATGCATTGATCACACACAGCCTGACAGACTAGGAGGTTAGGCTTGTGTTCATAGGTCTCTTCTTTACCCGGCACAGGCGTATCCTGAGTCGCCTCTATATCCCAGTACAATGTAATATAGGACCATTTTTCTTTTTTCTCCCTCTCAGACCAAGGCTGCATATAACATAAATGATTCTCTTTTACATTATGTTTACAATACAGTCAAATGCCCTAATTTCGGACTTGTGCCCTAATTTCGGACAGTTTGCAGACAAGTGCTTATTTCAACCTATCTCGGTCACCTTTTGAGATATTCAAAATCCGGAAACGGCATCGTAAAGTTTGCAGTATAGAGTACCATATTTTGTCAAGTTGGTTGAAGTACCTTTAGAGTTTTACAGCACACAGGACTTTAAAGTTAAAAAAAGCATATAGAGCAAAATTCCTTTTTTGAAATTAGCTCCCCCAAAAACCGGGGCTCATGTAGGTGTGAGCTGCCCCATCGCTGGGCCTTCAACGAATGAATGTATGGTATTTCGGCTACAGAACTACGTTAAAATATTTTTTTTAAGTCAAACCGTTTTTTGGTACTTGACGATTTTCGAAAGTGCTACAATTTCGGACAGTCCAATTCTGTACCTTAGAATTCCGTTTTCAGCGATTTATGAGCCACAATCCGTGCCTAAAGAATGTGAGATGGGCAGGGAATAGGGTTGGGTTGGAGTTAAACCTCGAAAAGTAATATCACAAAATGTGACGTTCGGCACCCAGCAGCAAAGCCCCTGAATGTAGGCAAAATCTGCGCTTCTGGCAAAACCGATGGATTGACTGACGTTGCCCCGCCGTGCCGTGGTGCGCTGGCCGAGCCGTACTAGCCCCACGCCTTGAGTGGAGGGACCGACGTTGCCATGCCGTGCCAATGGCACGGCACGGCACGGCACGGCACGCCACGCCACGCCACGCCACGCCACGCCACGCCACGCCGCGCCACGCCGCGCCGCGCCGCACAACCTTCGCCGGGCTTCCGCCGCGCCGCCGCGCCGCCGCTCAGCGGGCTCGGCGCGGCACGGCCAGCACGGCATGGCAAGGCATGGCAAGGCGTGGCAGTGTCAGTGGCGACGCAGGCCGATGCGTTTCAGCCCTCCGCCCTCGCCCCCTCCGCGTTAACTTTGAGTGAGAGTGCGTTCGTTCCTTCCTGACGGGCGCTGCGGCGCGGCCCGCGGCTCACAATGAGACGGCTGCGCTCAGGAAGGCCCCTCGCCGCGGAGACCGAGTCAGCGACTAGGCTCACGCCTGAGAGTGGTGAAGCTGCCCTAAGTCCTGCACCTCAACCTCGTCCTCACTCTTGGCGTATTCCTGATCGGCCGCGTACACCTCCACCAAAGCGCAAGTGTGCCAGAAGAGCGTTGGTGCAACAGCCACTCAGGTGCTCGCCTAGGAAAAAAAACCGGGGAAGGTACCAACCTAACACACCTAGTCGCCCGAAGAGACTGATGAGAGCGTGTCAAGCGGTGGCAGAAGGCATGTCTGTGCGTGTGGCAGCACACACTTACAATGTGCGCAGATCAACTCTTAGTGATGAGTGCCAAAATAAACACCCCAAGGCCAGGGGACGGCCAACAGCACTCACCGCCACAGAGGAATTGGTCCTAGTTGACCACCTGTTGGTTCAAGCAGATTGGGGTTTTCCTCTTAGCAGAGCAGATGTGAGTGTTTTAGTAAAAGAATATCTAGACAAAAGTGATAAACGTGTGACACAATTTAAGGACAATTTGCCTGGGTGGCGTTGGGTGAAAATGTTTTTGGAGCGGCACCGCAGGCTGAACTTTCTGATCCCGAAACACATTAAGACATCACGTTCAAAAGTAGATCCTGATACGGTCACAAAATATTTTGAGAATCTTCAGGAATCTACTAAAGATGTGCCTCCACAAAACATCGTAAACTACGATGAAACTAGTGTGGCCGACACGCCTACTGAAAAGAAACTGATTGTGCGGAGGGGGGAAAAATATCCTGTGAAGTGTGTCACGACCTCGAAAAGTGCCATGTCGGTCATGTTCGCGGGGACTGCAGCTGGGCATATGTTTCCACCCTACGTCGTCTACCGAAGCAAGGAGCTGACAGAGAGCTGGACTACTGGTGGGCCACCCGGTACCCGCTACAACCGCTCGAAGTCGGGTTGGTTCGACAAGATCATCTTTGAAGACTGGTTTTTAACCATTATTTTGCCTTGGGCGCGTAATACTGATGGCAAGAAAGTGTTGATTGGCGACAATGTGTCGTCGCATTTCAGTGCCAAAGTTATTGAACTCTGTGCAAAGCACAATATTAGCTTCGTGTGCTTACCGCCGAACTCCACCCATCTACTGCAGCCATTGGATGTGGCATTTTTTAGTCCACTTAAAACTGCTTGGAAACGTATCCTGCTAGAATGGAAAGACCAGGATTCCAATAGGCATTTAACTCTGCCAAAGCCCCATTTTCCATGCCTGTTGAGGAGACTCGTCGATGAAATTTCAGGTGAGGTGCACGGAAGCGCGCGCGCGCGTGTGTGTGTGTGTGTGTGTGTGTGTGTGTGTGTGTGTGTGTGAAGAGAGAGAGAGAGAGAGAGAGAGAGAGAGAGAGAGAGAGAGAGAGAGAGAGAGAGAGAGAGAGAGAGAGAGTTGGGTGCACCTACGACGGAGAACGAGACATTTTTCAGCAAAATATTATTTTTACTTACAGAGCGGAGTGAGCAGAATTTAAAGAGTGGTTTCCGTGCTACTGGGATTTTTCCGCTCGACAAAAATGAAGCCTTGAAAAGATTTCCAGGATATTTGGGTTCACCAGGCCGACAAGAGATTTACAAACGTGTGTCAGATAGTTTCATTGAGAAACTTCAGGAAAAGCGCTATGGGAACCAGAATGCTCGTCGCGGAGGAAAGAGGCTCCGAGTTTCACCTGGGAAAAGCTGGGCCCCGGAAGACCTCCCAGGAGTTTCTGATGAGGAAAAGGAAGAAGAATCTGACCCTGATGATCCAGGTAAATAATATTCAGTCAAACAATTTTTTTCTTTCTTTCTTTCTTTCTTTTTTTTTCCCCCCCTTTACAAAATTTAATTTTTTTCATTTTTTATTTTTATTTTAGGTGAAAATACTCAAGCTACCCCGAAGCGATCCATGCAGCCACGTCGTCGAGGGCGGGTACAACTTCACCGTAGTGATTCACCGGACAATAATGGTGTCCCTGGTAATTTCGAAGCGAAACCCGGAGACTGGGTGCTGGTAAAATTTGCAAAAAAACGGAAGGTTTCACATTCCATTGGTTATGTCAATTGTATTGATGAGAATTACGAACTTTCATGCAAATTCCTTCGTCCAAGTGACAAACCAGGACACTTTATATGGCCACATGAGCCAGTAACCAAGTCTGTTGACTATTCCGACGTGGAAAAAGTTTTGTCCGTACCCAAAAAACTTAAAAGGAAGGGTACTCCTCTTAGATTTGAAGAATCCTTTGAAGGCTTTAACATTGAGTGAAAATTGACCCAAGCGAGTCGTTTGATTGTTTAATTTTAGTGAAAACTGACACATGTGTGTCGTTTGATTGTTTAATTTTTATAAGTGAAAACTGACAGGAGTGTGTCGTTTCATTGTTTAATTTTTGTTAGTGAAAACTGACAGGAGTGTGTCGTTTGATTGTTTAATTTTTGTTAGTGAAAACTGACACGAGTGTGTCGTTTGATTGTTGAATTTTTATTCTAGTGAAAACTGACCCAAGTGTGTCGTTTGATTGTGCAATTTTCTGGAACATTTGTACCTGTATGCCAAAGACTGATTTTGTTTTCCTTTACCTTATGTGCAATACTGAAACTTTGCAATGTTCAAAGTTAAGTCATCAGTAAAATTGCTAAAACTGACCATTAGCTTATTAGTTCTTGGCATGCGAGCACGCAGGCGCACGCACGCACCTTCTACTCACCCTCCCTCTCTTTCTCTCTTAGACGCAAACACACACACACACACACACACACACACACACACACACACACACACACGCGCGCGCGCGCGCGAATTCTCTGAACATAACAAACCAAATTCATACGATAAAACCGATATTTTGGGATTTTCTACATCGAAACTAGCCATTTGTCCGAAATTAGAGCAAGTGTCCGAAGTTATAGCAATTTTGTCCCTAATTTCGGACACTCTCTCGAAGGCTGCTGTAGCTACACACATTTAGATAGAAATTCGGCATGGGTGTCATCCGACGTGTCCGGAGCCATAGTATTTCCAATCGCAACAGATTTTTGATATGTTATCATGCCTACACGTAAGAAAGGAAAAACCGCTAAATTCGTCCGAAATTAGAGCGTTTGACTGTATTTGCAATAAACAAAATTACAAATGTGGGGCTGTCCGTTCGTCGTAGAGTAACTCTTTTTACATGTCATGCAGAACTTAAAAGTCTCACACTTGGTGAGGTTAGAACGATGGAGCTTTACCATTTTATGAGTGCGCATACACTCGTCACCGGCAAACTGGTGCCTACAGTCAGGACACCTGACAAGAGGTATATTAAGTGCATCGTGAGCAACTTCCCCGAGACAGCGCCAACAAGGGCCTTCGCATCTATGATGCTCTATATGATTGAAAAAGGCAACACACTTTTTGCATTCAGTGTAAAACTCAAATGCAGTGCAAGGGTGTATAATAGCATGGAAATGTTGTTTATAGAGCAGCAAGTACACGTTTTTTCTCCCAGCAGAGTGAGGGCCTTTAAATATACACTCCTTACCTTTCTTATCTGTAAAGACACAAAGTCTATGTTCAGGCAAAAAGTCTTGGAGTTTTTGTATTTCATCAATGCCACAGGGCTGAGTGGAATCAAACTGTGCGCAGGCGCGGATTTGGGGCAATCGGACGATTGCCCAAACGCTTAGCCGCGCCGGGGGCAAGGGGGCAAAATAAAGAGAAGGAAGGAAGAGAGGGAGGAAAGAGAGAGAGGAGAGGAGGAAGAGAAGAGGGGAAAGAAAGAAGAAAGGAAAAGGGAGGAGAGAGAGAGAGAGAGAGAAGAGAGAGAGAGAGAAGAGAGAGAGAGAGAGAGTAGCGGGCGGGCTGAGCCAGCAGGCAGAGGCAGGCAGGCAGGCGGCCGGTGCCGGTACGCGGCGTGCGCGCACTGTTGGTCGGTAGTACAGTCAATCTGTGCAAAAAAGGCCCCTTACCCAAGAAAAATTCCGAACAGTACGAAACTTTGGGGATCGGTTTAGGCATGCCTAAGAAGTGCTTGGCCAAAAATCCAAAAAAAAACTTACCGTGCAGATCGGCTCAAATCGTGTTCAAAGTTCAAAATTTGAACACTTTGAACGTTAATTGTTTTTCGGCTCTTGTGTCTAAACGGTAAGACCTACAGAGCTGGGCGACAGCTCAAAATGTTCGTATGAAAATGGGCTACAAGAATCACTACGCACATTGGTCATTTTAAGCGTTTGAACATTACCAAATCGTGTTAAAAGTCAATTTTTCAAATTTAAAAAAGTCTATTAAAATATTTGCGCCGTCATAGCGGCCAAAATATCCAGAAATCGAACTTAACACCCTTTCATAACGTCGTGGAGGCATGCCAAACGAACAAAATGAGCTTTGAATCAGGTCTGTAAGTCCAAAAATGACGGAGTTATGACCGTCCAATCACGGCGCCGACGCCCGGGCCGGGCCGGCCTCGCGCCCTGGCGGGGTACTGCACGCACTGCTTCACGTCGTTCTCACAGGAAAACGCTGCAACCGACAGAGCTGTGCGACGGCTCAAAACACGCGTAAATGCTCAGGGCACACACAACACATTTGAACACAGGCCAAGTTGAACATTTGAACATGTTCAATCTGGCCCAAATCAAATTTTGCATTATTTGAAAGCGATTCACCCTCACCCCCGTCCCCCTTATTAATGCCTCAATGTTCTGTGAGCACGTTAGGTTGATGTGATATGTGATGTTTCTCACAGGATTAGAGGGGTGGAAAGCGTTAAAACCATTTGGGATCGTTCAGTTCGTACAAATTGAACAAAGTTACCCGGGTGGAAGGATCCACAATGAAACTACAGTTTTAAGTGCAGTGGTTAAACTGTAGTTGCCAAACTGTATTATAACTATTTATGGAAGTCAGATTTAACTTCAGTTTTGATGTACAGATTTCACTTGTAGTTTGCAGAACACTCATCATGCAGTTTTTCTACAGTTATTTTAAGCAGTTTGGAAGAGCAGTGCAGTTCATAAGTTTTTTGTTACTTAATATTACACTCTTGCACTATAATGTGGAATAAAGTGTTAAGCTATCCTCATTTTATAGTTTCTATGTATGGGTAGTTCATTCCAAAGAGCATAAAATGTTGTCCTCTAAACAACAATCGTAATATATAGTTTCTTTACTAGTATAATAGTAAAGTGCATTATACACACTAAATGGAAAGGGACAATTTTGTCCCAAGAAATGTTGCGTTTTTGTGCACACCAATCCCTTTTGACAAATTTGTGTAATAATTTGGGAAGATTTGTAATATTTCGGACGCAAATTGTCTCAATTTAGTACATTTTCATTTCTTCGTACTTCTTAATTTTCGAAATGTCAGAGATATGAAAAAAATTCGGAAAAATTAATGAAATAATTATATAAAACAAAGGCACGCAAATAACACACAAAAGCACAAAAGTAAAAATATATGCATATACACTTACCTTTCTTCACAAGACTTAACAATACTTTCCTCTTCTTTAAACAATTACCAGGGCAATGGCACGTAAGTGTCCTTTTATAAGTCATGTTAATGACAGTAAATCCCCCTGAAAGTAGGCAACCCTCATGACTTGCCCCCCCTAAATATTAGAGCTAGATCCGCCACTGACTGTGCGTCATCACACAATTTTTGAGCAGCTTTTTTCTGAGCCCCCTCATTATTTTTGAATCTAAAAAAAGTTAGTTTGTTCATTGAATAATAGCCCATAGCCACAGCAACACTTCTGGTTAGACACGTGATTTTTGAATCTGAAATTTAATTTTTATTCATTACAAATCAGGTATACTGTGGATGGATGGGAAAGAGAACATCATTTACCTACCCCAGCACTTTAATTTAGAAGCAGGGGTGCAAGCTCTTTTTGACGGGGAGTGACAGAGCCAGCATTTGAGTGCATAATCCTTCTGGCAGACTGCAAAATGAAACGGACAAATCCGACTCAATAACAAACTCATAACACATAATTTTACGCTTCAAAAGTATGAGGAATATTTTCTTACAAACACAGCTGGACTTGCATTAACAACTGCCATTTCATTACAGTCAATCATTTGCTGCGAGGTGTTTGAGGGCTGTCCACAGAAGGACACAGCCGTTTTCTTTCTGGTGACGATAAGTTATTGTAATACCATGTCGCATCTATGGCATCCTCTGTAGGCATAGTATCTGATTGGGATGCTCCGGACATAGCAATCTTCAACAGAAAAAAGTAAAAAGAAGGAAACTGGTAATCTACAGACAATTTTTTTAGGTACTGCAAAATATATGTCACCTGATTCCACAGTGACAATATTTTATGTTCCTTAGCAGTGTCGTCAAAAACACAACCTTCTGGAGGTAAGTTTGGTTTACAAGTAGGTTTAAATTTCTTCTTTCTCTTCAACTGTAAGCCACTGGACCCTTTTTTTTCGACTGAAAACCCACGTTGTTTCCTAGGTTAACCTGAATCAGATGTCACACAACTCTATAAGACGCAAGCTCTCAACAAATCACTTCACTAGCAGCTTACATAACTCGTCTTTTATTCTTACCTTTCTATTATGCTTGAAAACACAAAGAAGAAGCCGGTAATATATTTTCAAGACTCTAACAATACCGAACAGACCGGAGCGGACAGGAGAGGCGAAGTGTACTACGCGCTGGCGCCCACCGGTATCGGCCGAACCACACTTTATTTGCTGGAACTTTTTCAATCATTCAATTTCCGCGACGAGTCGCATATCAAAATGATCGTTGAGACCTAAACTATTGCGCTACGAGCCCAGATTTACGCTTCAGTCGATATTTTTACGGGAAACTAGAGTTAAGATTCATTTCTGCGGCCGCCCCCCGCAGACAACGCCGGCAGCAGCCGAGCACGGCGTTGCCAAGTCAGGCGCTTTACGCGACCCTGTCGAAAAGCTCTATAAGGCTGTGCTCGAAACAGTTTATTGTTGTTGAAGGATTGTTTGATGTGCATAACCTCAATGATCGCTTTGATGCGTTCAACTACGGAAAGCAAGGTGCAAAAGATCGGCCAATGTCAAATTTCACACTTGAATCTCTTCGCCAAGCTGATGAAGTTTATGTGCAGAAATCAAATGCTGCCCAGGCGCTTGTTCTCTTCCGTGCTCTTCCATTCGTCCTTGAGAGCATTGGTGAAGAATGAGCGGTCTCAGAGAATAATGTGTATCTTCAATACTATCTTCTCTTTTCTAAGATATGGAAAATCATAGCTGCTCCAGAAACTCCCAGAGATATCTTACCTTATCTGAGGCATCTGCTTGAGACTTTCCATCGGGATGGTACAATATATTTCCCTGTGTGAACCCAATAAATAAATTCCACCACGTCATGCATGCTGCTAATAATATCGAAGAAATGGGTCCTTTAAGGCAATACTGGTGCTTTCGTGAAGAAGAAAAGAACTGCCCTATCAGACGACACATTAGCTCTACCAATAGCTTTAAAAATCCTAATAAGACTTCTTTGGAACAGAACAGAGTCCATCAAGCTGGATTCTGGGGTGTCCTCTCTAAAGATGTGCTCACTAAAGACCAGGTCACTTTGGTTAAGAGACAAAATGTTCCTGTCCATAATTTGCCAGTTTCTGATCTTCTGCAACACATTGGTTTTGCACCAGACTTTGTCATACCAATTGCTCGAGCAGCATATGTAAAGGGATTTGAGTATAGAATAGTAGAGTTTAACCCGAGGCACAAAAAACCGTTGGTTTGAGAGCCAAAAATGGTGATTGGCCATATTTTGGGCTAAACCAGATCTTTTCAAAGCCTTGTTTGTTTTGTAATGAGTACATGTCACTGAAAGAAAATTGAAGTCTTGCTATCTAGGGAATCCATTTACCTTTACTGCATAGAAATAACTAGAACGCACATCTTTTCGTAGCGGAAAACCCTTAACATCACGATTTAAGTGCTGTCACGTAAACTGGTTCACAGCTCTGTTTTACTTTAGTTTGAGCAAAACCTTTTGTGATGCTTTACTTTTTCTTCAAACGTTTTACTTTATTTTGACCATATAACTTTATTTTTCAACAGGAGGACTGTGATGACTCAATTAACGATAAGGACTTTCATCCGGATGATGTGAACCGAGTTATCGAAGAGGGATCCTCGGAATCTGATATCATTGATATGAGTGACTCTGAAGTACTGTGTCTTAAACTTTTTTGATTGTTGTTGTTTTCGTTAATTAATTTTAAGAATAGAAACTATTGATCCATTTTGTTATCAACATTTCAGCTGGTAATCTCTGATGAAACCTACAAGCAGGCAGTTAGTGTGGAATCGTGCCGTGCAATTGAAGTTAGTGTGGGTGTGGAATCCTCCAATGCAAATGAAGTTAGTGTGGAATCCTCCAATGATAATGAAGTTGGTGAATCAACTCAGCTCACAGAGGACCCCCTAGCTGGCAACATGGACCAGCCTTCCACCAGTCAAATTTTTAACTCTGACGACGAGGACGAGGAGGCTGATTTGGTACGTGAAATGCTTGTTTAGCCCCATAAAATTTCTAAAAAAAGGTAAAATACATGTAAACTAATGTATTGTGATATTCGAGACTTGTCCGAAATTACTCGGCCTCGACTATAGTCACACTGTGCGTGGCACTGTATTTGCACAGTACTACACCCACGCATGGGCGCCATTGTTGGTCGCCCGGGTGGCCCGCGAAGCCCAGATATTCTGGAGACGAGCGCCAGCTCTCCCCCTGTACGGACGTCTCGGCAAATAAAAAGCTGCTCCTACCAGTGCTTTCCGTGGCCCCTTTCTCTGTCTTTTCTGTTGTCCGCAGTGGCCCCCAATTTTCAATCGCGCCAGGGGCTACTGTTTCGGTCCGGGCGCTTCTCCGGGGGGATGACGTCCTCCCCGTCTATGAGAAGTTGGCCCCCGAGCCCCTGGGAGGCCCGCGGAGTAAAATGGATCAGGAGCCGTCGCTGGGCGACGATGGTGTACCTTCGCAGGGCGACGAGGATGTGGACATGCCGTTATCCTCCGGCGGCGTGCACTGGCCAGGCGCGTCGTCCGTCGAGATGATTAGTCTGGCGTTACCCTCGGGCTTAGCCGGGATGTGGTCATCCTCGCCTCACGAGAAGGTCCCCCTTATTACGTCGGCCACCACCGCCCCACTGCTGCAGGTGGGTACTTCCGCAGAAGGCGGTCGTCCTGTCTCTCCCCCGCAGTCGCCCCTCGCAATTTTCGGCGGATCGGCCGACGGCCGGCGGAAGCGGCCTCGCGAGGGCGCCTTGACGTGGCCGACGAGGCGGACATAGTACGAGACATTGGTCGAGTACGAATGGGAATCCTGCATCCTGCACTCCGCTCGGGCCTCCACCCTGACGTAGAAGTTCAATGAGGCACCGTGCCATGCGTGTCTTCCTCTCTTCTTGTCCTTCTACACAACCACTTCTGGTTTCGTGTTGTAGTGCCCCGGAACACGGTGCTCGCAGAGGTCTCCCTGCTCCACCCGGACGAAATCCCCTCCCCTTCCTCCCGACGCCCCTTCCCTACTCGGAGCGCCGAGTGCCTAGGCAATCCCTACAGCACGGATGCGACAATGGCCGCATCTACTGACCGGGCGCCCTGCTCTGCCGCACCTGAGCCGGAGCCCCGGCCTCCACGACGCGTCCTCCCTCCGGACGCACCCCTCCCACCGGATTTGCAGCGCCTGGTCGACGGATGCGAGGACATCTCCGACTCACAGCGCCAGGAAGTCAACGCCGTCTTGCGTGAGTTTTCGGACGTGTTCGCCGAGGGAGACGAGATCGGCCTGTGCACATGGGAGCAGTTCCGGATTGACACCGGTGATAACCCTCCTCTGCGACAAAAGATGCGCCCCCTCCCGATTCATTACCGTGAGCAGGTGTACAACATCTACAAGGACTACCTGCGCCAAGGGGTCGTACAGCCGAGCAACAGCGCCTGGGCCTCGAACATCCTCTGCGTCCCGAAGAAGACCGGAGAAATCCGACCGGTCGTGGACATGCGCGGCCTCAACTCCCTCTCCAAGTTCGACGCCGGGCCGCTGCCGCGCATCGACGCAATTTTCGACGCTCTTCAGGGCTGGAGGTATTTCTGGAATCTCGACATTAGCTCGGCTTACTTGTCCTTCGAGATCGCCCCGGAAGACCGGCACAAGTTCGCCGTCATGGTGCACGGATGGGGCCTCCTGGAGTACAAGAGAATGCTGTTCGGCCTCCAGTGCGCGCCGGCTTTCTTCACCCGGCAGATGCACCGGCTCCTCAATGGCGGCCCCAGCGGTGCCACGGGGGCGCAGCACTACCTCGACGACGTTGTCGGCGGCGGCGCCACATTTGAGGAGGCGCTGCGCATGCTCGTGGCCACGCTGCAGCGTGTCCGGGACTCCGGCATGCTCTTAAAAGGCAAGAAGTGCCTTCTGTTCAAGAAGCAGATCAAGTACCTCGGTCACGTGCTCACGCGAGACGGCCTACGCCCGGACGAGTCGAAGGTCGCCAAGGTGGTGGAATGGCCGGTCCCAAGCTCGGCCAAGGACGTCGTCAGTTTCCTCGGCTTGGCGACGTACTACTTGAAGTTCCAGAAGGACTTCGCCACCATTGCGGCCCCGCTCCGCGACCTCACCAAGGCCGGCACACCCTTCCAGTGGACGACAGTACACCAGGACGCCTTCGACCGGATCAAGACCGGACTCACTACGGCACCGGTCCTCGCGCAGCCGAAGATCCCCGGCAGCCCCTTCATCCTGGCCACGGACGCCTCGGCCTTCGCCAGCGGTGCTGTCCTCTCCCAGGAGCAGTACGGAGAGGAGCGGGTGATTGCCTACCATTCGCGGCAATTTAATCCTGCGCAGCGGGCCTACTGCGCCACATCCCGGGAGCTCCTCAGCCTCGTCATCGCGGTCAAGGTGTTCCACCAGTACTTGATCGGGTCACCTTTCATTGTCAAGTCTGACGCGCAGGCGTTACAGTGGCTGCGGTCCTTCAAGTGTCCGGATGGAAAAATGGCGCGCTGGCTCGAAATTCTCTCCCAGTATGTGTTCACAGTGCTCTACCAGCGGGGGAAGACACTGACACACGCGGACGCCATGAGCCGCTACCCCTATGCGGATCGCCCCTGCGCCGCAGACTGCAAGGCGTGCACCAGGCTGGAGAACCAGGACACCAAGCGAGCTGCTGCTGCGGCCACGTCGGTCTGCCGCACCCAGCTCCTCGCCGCCCCGGCCTGGCTCCCGGACGAGATGCGAGCGGACCAACTCGCCCACCCCACCATCCGGCCTATCCTGAAGGCCTGCGAGCGTGGGCAGCGGCCCCCCGCCGACGAGGCCGTAGCCTACGGATCCGAGGCGCGCACGCTCTGGCTGCAGTGGGACTCCCTCTTCGTCAAGAACGGGGTGCTACACCGGCGTTGGCAGCACCCGTCCGGTGATCCCAGGCGCGACCGCGAGCAGCTCGTTCTACCAGCCAACCGAGTCCCGGAGGTGGTGAGGGAGTACCACGCCCTGCCAGGTACAGGCTCTCATTTCAAGGTGACGCGGACACTCGCTAAACTACGAGACCGGTTCTACTGGCCGGGCGCCATCGGGGACATCAGGGACATCATTGCCTCCTGCGAGAGTTGCTGTCGAGTCCACGGCGCGGGCCGTGGCCGGACTCCCGGCCCGATGCGTGTATTCAACGACAACACCTTCCTCGGCCGCTAGACCATCGACATCGCCGGCCCCTACCCGGCCCCCACAGCATGTCCTCGTTACGCCGAAGCCGCCCGCGTCCACAAGAAGTGGTACTGTCTGGTCTGTGTAGAGTCCTTCACTAACTGGCCGGAGGTCTTGGTGGTGCACAACATCGACGCGAAGACCTCCGCGCGCGCCATAGTTGACGGCTTGGTCAGTCGGTTCGGAGCTTTCCGGGACATCCACTCTGACCAGGGTCGCAACTGGGAGGCCAACGTCTTCAAGGAGGTCATGGCGCTGCTGCACATCCGGAAAACCCGGACCACACCGCTTTACCCGAAGGGCAACGGGCGCTGCGAGCGGTTTGTAAAAAGCCTCATAAACCATCTCGCAGTTGTTGTACAGGAGGAGCAGCGAGACTGGCCCAGTTGGATTCCCCTCATCCTGCTTGCCTATCGGACGGCGCCTCACTCGGCCACCCGAGTCTCCCCTGCCGAGATGCTCTATGGGCGGATGCTGAGCCTACCAGCTGACCTAGCCCGCGAGCCCCCACCAGCTGCCCACCTTCCCTTCAACGAGTCTGAGTACCCGCGCTGGCTGCGTGAGACAATGCGCAGAATTCACGCCGACGCCCGGGTCATGCGCGAGGCTACTTCACAAAAATACAAGGTGAATTACGACCTCTCCACGGCCCTGTTCCCAGGAAAGCCTGGCGACGCAGTCTGGCTGTACCGGCCTGTCCGGAAGCCTGGTCGCAACCCTAAGCTGGCCCCCAAGTGGGAAGGGCCCTACGTCATCCTGGAGCGGGTCAATGACCTCATCGTGTGGCTACAGTCCCGTACCAACGGCAAGAAGCGCATGGCCAACGTGCAGAACATCGCTCCCTATGTTGACCCGAACTTTCCGGTCCGCGGCAGTTGGCTAACCTTCCTCTAACACAGCCGGACAGTGCCTCCCTCACCCCCCCCCCTCACTTCCTTCTTTTTTTTTTCCTGACGTCATCCTCACCCATGCGGCCGCAACAATACACCGCGGTCGGCGCGTCAGTTGAGCCCCAGTCCTCACCTAGTGCAGACGCAGACATGGCTCTACGCTCCCGCCGTGCCACCGTGGTGGACTTCCTCCGCGGCACGGTCACCACGGTGGAGGAGGATTACGAGGAGCCGGCGCCGCCGGCGCCGCCGTCACCCCCGCAGTGCAGCACCCGCAGGCCGCGGAACTCCCTCCCGCCTGCCTCCTGCTTCGACTGCGGGTCGTACGGACACCTCCGGGCGTCCTGCCCGCAGTCCCAGCGGCGCGTCGCGGCCCCGCGACCCCGGCCATCCGGACAGCGGCGCCCTGGACCGTCCTCTCGCCCCGCGGCCCCGCCCTCTCGCCCCGCGGCCCCGCCCTCGACCACGCCTGTGGCCGCGCGGCTATATATGGCGGCGCGCGCCGGACTCCCGGCCCCCGCCCCTGCGCCCCCCTGCTTGGCCTTGGTGCCGCGGTCGACGCCGGACATTCCGGCCAATGGTAACAACCCCACCCAGGTCCAGCGCGAGGTCCCGGTCGGCGACCTCATCTCCCTGGTGGACGAGGTCTTCCTTGCGGCCCCCGCGACACCCCGGGACGCCGCCCCGCTCTCCTGGGCCGACGAGGCCGCTTTAGCGGCGCCTGAGCCGGCCGACCTCATCTCCTGGGAGGACGTCCCGGCGCCGTCCGCTGATGAGGTCGCGTCCACCTCGTCCTCCGACGCCGCCCCCGGAGCCCGCCCGGTACAGCCGGAACCAGCCCCGCGCCCCCGCCGCTGCGGCAACTGCCGCAGCTACAACCACGTGTGGCCCTGCCCCTTCCCGCCATGCGTCCGCCGGTACAACCGGGTACCAGTGCTGCGACCGCAGCCCAGCGACCACTCCTCTTGAATTTTTGTGTTGAGTTTTTTTTTTTCTTTTTTCCCTGTTCGTCAATGTCGCGGAATTTTATTTTCGATGTTCCGGCCTGTGATCCGGCCTGTTTATGCTTTGCAACACATTTCATATTTCTCATTGGCTCGTAAAATTTTCCTTACGCAGAGCTTTCTGTACTTATTTTGTTTTCATGGGCTCGTGGAGCTCTCTTTCATTATTTTACATGATTGTTGACAATTTCATATATTGGCGAAATTATATCCCTTATGCCAACCTCCTTTCCTTGTTGTCCTGCAACCTTTAGTTCAGCACTGCCTCTCTCTTTTCCCTCTCCGGAGGACGGACGGATGCAAATTGTGCATTTTAAAAGATTACGAGATTGAAAGTGACGGGATGGGAGACGCCCTGCCCGGCCCGACCTTGTTCTGCGGGTCTTTGTCCTCTGTTTCACGGAAGGAGACAGCAGGACGATTTCTGGCTCTCTGTTTCACGGAAGGAAACAGTAGGATGATTTGGTTCGAGCCCGCTACGTGTACTCTTAACCTCTGTTTCACGGAAGGAGACAGCAGGATGATCCGTTTCCAAGTTTTATTTGTTTCTCTCGGATACAGTCCGACTCAGGCCTCGCCTGCCGAAAACCTAACCTCTTGGCGGTCACCACTACAGTCACACTCTTCCGCCAGCGGCTCGGCCGGGCTGCCCTCCACCTCCTCGTACAGGCTCGGTGACGCGGGCGGCTCGCCCTGCCCGGCCCGGTTCTCCCCGGCGCCGCCTCGCCCGCTGGTTTCTCCCGCGCGCCGCTCGGCTCAGCGCCACCTCGCCGCGCCGCCTTGTTTCGGCAGCTCGCCACGGCCCGGCAGACTCGGTCACCGGCCACTCGATCGCGCCGCTCTCCCGTGTGCCGCCGCGCCGCCCCGGGCCGTACCTCGCCCACAGGGCGCCGCCATCTTGCCGCCACCCCTACCGCTCAGCGCCGCTCCGTCCGTGGTCCCCTCCCCCCTCCCTTCCGTTCCGCGCGCTCCCTCTCTCTCTCGCGCGCGCGCGCGTCCTACCCTCTTCTCTCTGGCGGCCCCACCGCACGGCGCGCTCACCTCCCAGCTCCGGTTCTCCGTGTTACTGGTTACTCGTTCTGAAAACATGTCACGCAATTTTAATTACGACGGTTACACCCGTCCCGGACATGCTCTGTTACGTTACCCTCTGTACCAAGCTGTCAAGCAGCGTCCTCCTGCACTCCGCGCCAGCGCCCCGCCCACACTGGCAGTCCACGAGCCGTGCTATCCGGCCCGCACAGCCAGGATTCTTCCCGAAAGCTGGGCAGAACGTCTCCACATGGTCCTCCGCGGGTTCGTGCCAGCGGCGTACCCCGCCCTGCAGGAACCACCCTCGCTGGACAGCGAATCCCCTGCACGGCAGACACAGCTGTTTCCCACCCCAATAGAGTCGTAAAGTCTCAGTACAGGTCAGTACGTGACAGTTTACTTGGTACAGAGTGTACTTACAGGCTGCCATACCACCTCTCGTGGCGCCCATAAACCCGGCTCCGCCGTTGTAACCCCATCTGGTATCTGAACCATGATGTACGCCCCCTTACTACATAATAATCCCTTGGCAGCTCCGTAAAATCTTACACCCATCGTTACTGCGGACCGTTTCTTCCCCCTGGGCAATTACAACAATCGAGCCTTTCACTGGTTACCACTCGTTTCAACAACGCCCGTCACTTCTTCCCTGGCCGCGGACCGAGCCGCACTTCGAAATGTTCTTCGTCTGCGCGGCCATGTTACTCGCTTGCCTAGGGCTCCTGGCGTACCTGCGCCGCCCCGCCCCCCGCTCCCCTGCCGTGGTGTACCTGGAGGGGAACATCGCGGCCGGGAAGTCCACCCTGGCCCGCGGTCTGCGCGCCCTCCGGACCTTCCGGGTTGTCGCCGAGCCGGTACTCGACTGGCAGGACGTCGAGGGCCACAACATGCTGGCCCTCCTGTACGGCGATCGCGCCGTATGGAGCTTCCCCTTCCAGGTCCTGGCCCTGGCCACGCTGGGACGCCGCCAGACCACCTTGCTGTCCGAGGTCCCCGACACCATGGTGGTCCTGGAGCGCTCCCCGACGTGCTCCCTGAGGGTCTTCGCCCAGTACCTGGAGGACGCCGGTATCCTCGGCCCCCAGCACATGGCGATCCTCCGCCAGGTCGTGAGTGCCGTGGCGCCTCCCACACACCGCCCCGTGCCCTTCATTTACGTCCGGACTCCGCCGGCCGAGGCCTTGCTTCGCCTGACACGTCGCGGCCGCTCGGAGGAGTCGTCCGTGACGGTCGAGTATCTAGCGGCCCTGCAGGCGTTGACGGAAGCTTGGCTGTTCCGTCAAGAGACGGCCCCTGTCCACGTCGTCGACGGGACGCAGCAGCCGGCGCGGGTCCTGGCCGACGCGGTCCGGATCCTGACGGCCATCGCCTCGGACCCCCTCTACCGTTCCGGCCTCGACCGCCCCGCGGCATGAGGAATCCGGCATCCGGTTCCTCCGGGCGCCGATAACCTGGAGTCACCCAATTCTTAGTTCCAGGCCCCGCTCCGGCCTTTTTCCCGCACGGCAGCAATTTCCCCGTCCACGCCGGGAGCAGCGCTTCCCCGGTCCCTCCCCTGACCCCGCCGGACTCCGGCCACATTCTCCCGGACCCAGAGCTTCCCTCCTTCTCATCCCCCGGCCCTCTCGGCGCACCAGACAACACTTCCGGATCAAGCCGGCCACAAGATTGTTTTATTTCAAACAATGCTGAACTGTGTTATCGTAGGAAACCTCATTGTGAAACCCCATTTTCCCCCGGAACCCGGAGGGCGATGAAGTGTGATATTCGAGACTTGTCCGAAATTACTCGGCCTCGACTATAGTCACACTGTGCGTGGCACTGTATTTGCACAGTACTACACCCACGCATGGGCGCCATTGTTGGTCGCCCGGGTGGCCCGCGAAGCCCAGATATTCTGGAGACGAGCGCCAGCTCTCCCCCTGTACGGACGTCTCGGCAAATAAAAAGCTGCTCCTACCAGTGCTTCCCGATCCCCTCATTCCTCAGACAGGAATATTACAGTATTATTTTTTTTTTTTCAGTTTCCCTTGCCATCAGCTACATTCGGCCAAAGGAATGTAGAGAGCTGCCTCCACACGCAGTGTTTGGCAAAGCATTATTACGGACAGAGAATCGATAGACACTACCTTCTTCATCTGCCTAACAAGGGGAAGGACCTTGCGAGGGAGGAGGCGGAAAAAAAGGCAAAAGATCTAGCAAAGAAGTTTCAGAAGCCATGGGCTAAGCAGAAAGTGTTTACTACCGAAGAGCACATCAAAACTTGTTTTGGTGAACTTTTTAACAACAACGACTTCAGAACTCGCTTCAGAAACTTTATGATTCTACATGGCATCGTCTGTGAGAAGCCACAAGTGGTGAGTGTTGAGGTCTTCCCGCAACCGCTTTCCTACGAACACTTTCCTCGCCTTTTTGCAAATAACTAACAGCTTCTTTGTGCAATTTTATTTTCAGATTGCAAAAAGGTCGAAAGTTGCCCCTCTTTCAGTGCCTACTCATGATGCTGAGACTGTTGAAGATGATGAGGATTCGGAGGCACAAACAAGCAGGCCTGATGCTAAGTCAATGGGGTTGACAGATAAATGTCCGCCAACACATCAGCTAAGTGTCATCTTTAGGCAAAACAAAATTGTTATGTCTTCTAAGGCTGTCGATGCGCAAAGGGCAGCAAACACAATGGCAACATACATTGACAGAACAATTCACTTTGTTGAGAAGTTGTCTTCAAATAAAATTGATCACTGGGATACACTGCGCAATGCTGCCGCCCACAAAGCTTTGATTGAGAGGCTTGAAATATCTTGCAGCCAGGCTGTACAACTAAACTTTAAGAAAGCAGTTGAAACCCTTATCAAGTGGGCTGATCAGACCCCTGGCCCTCATGGACGAGCGCGACATTTTAGTTGATCGTAAGTACACTTTCTGCACGAATGAAAAGCCTCACATTTTCCTGGAACTTTTCTAGTTTTTTTTTTTCTTTCTCCAATAGTCACTTTTCCAACGGACGAGGATTTCAAGAAAAACCTGCCACTGATCAGACAAATGTGGGCTGATTTCAAGCCAAGCGTGATTCCAGTAGCTGCACGATTTGAACAGGAGACTGAGATGGACCTTTCAAAGTAAGTTTTTATTCAAGTTTATACATTTTCGTGCCTCTCACTTGTACAGATCCCCCCCACCCCCCACCCCGGACACCTACACACAGAACATACAAACATGTTTTTTTTTTTTTTTTTTTCACAGGTATGAAGAGTACCTAACGGATCCTACTCGCATAGCCAAAATCACCGAAAACATCACGCAGCTTGGGCAGTGGGCTGAAAATGAACCTCGAATTTTTTTGAGAAATCCTAACGGCAGGTTCCATCCGGAAGTGGCAGCCTTGTGGAAAGAAACCACCACATTTCTTGCCTGTTTGTTAATAAGTCGATGCAGCAAAAGGGGTGGTGTACCGACTACAATAACGAGGGAAGAAATTGGAGCAGCGACAAAAACAGAAGATGGTGTTTTATCATTCTATCATGTGCGCCAACCACAAAAACAAGAGACAAAGGCCTCTATCAGTCACGGTTCCTCAAGAACTCTATGAGCTCTTAGAATGGTTTAATGGTGTGCGCACCATCCTTGCTGAAAAACATGAGCATAAGAAAACTACTCCCCTCCTTGTAAACCTGAGTGGATCTCAGCTGACCAAAATTTATGAAGCAATCAATGAATGGGGCTCACGGGAGGGAGCTGGGAAGTTTAACTCAAGAACACTGCGGCGAGAAGTCACGACGCTCTCGGTAAAACACTCAAAACACACCCGTGAAAGCGTGAACAGGCTTCAGAATCATAAAAAACCAGTCGTCGACAAGCACTTCATTTTGAAAAAAAAAAGGAAGACGATCTTAATGATACCAAGGCGGCCAGAAATGTTGTCTTGGATAAAATAATGTCAGAAGAAGCAAAGAGCACCCAGAATGGTTTGCCACCTCACACAAAAAACCTGTTGTCTCAAGAGAAGAGATGCAATCAATAATGATTGAAAAAACAAAGTTTAAGGACACAAGAAATATTCAGCTCACTCCCAAATATTACCATGACATTCTGAAAGTTGTAAAGACCAAAGTTTTGACACCAATTACTCTGCAATGGCTTGCAAGAAAAGTATTGGATGCAAAGATGACATGTGCAGATGCAGTTAAATTTTCAAACACTGAGTCCCCACTAGGCTAAAATGCCCACTGGCAATCCATCCTGGAGAAAGCTATAGAGTAAGTAATCATACTATATTTACTCCCCAATCTCTTAATATCTCTTTCAAGATATCAATGTTTACATGGTTTTTTTCTTCTTTTTTTTTCCAGGCGTGAGAAGAAGAAGTCTGCATCCAAAAAGTAGACTTACTAGTTAGCCCAACTTCTTTATTTTCAAAAGTGGCAGTTTTGCTTTAACTTTCAATTTTGTTCACGGCCCCTTTAGGTGCCAAAAATGTTTCCCGAAAGGAAAACCTTTCAACAAAGACAATTTACCCTTATGTCCCAACACACTTCACCTTCTGGGTTTCAGTACACAAAACTGTGACGGACACACAACTGTGATCTCGTCACCGGTTTAAGAGCCTTAACCAGAGACAGTATCGAGGATTGGAAAGGATTGAGTGCCACAAACCGTGACCGACCAGGTTTTTTGGTCGTAAAACTTACTCTCAGCATTTACCATGAATGATGTACACCCGCAAGAACACGTCCAACGAGATTACACACCACGCATTCCTTCAAACCCATATCTCAACGTGACAGTAAAAAAAAACTCTGAAACATAAATAAAGTTGCTAATTTTTTTCTCTCCTTTCAGAATCTTTTGTCCAGGTTGTAGTGGGTGGTTCCTGCGTTCAAGAATGACCTATCACCTCACTCACAGCCATGCTGTTGTCTTGGAGAGGTTTGGGAAGTCAGCAAAGTCGATAACGTCACTTCTTAGAAATGGTTTATATACAACGCGGCTGGCAGTGTTGGCTCACTTTCCATTTCAAATCAACTCCATAGAGGAAATCCTCTTCGGCCTGACAAAGATTGGCTTCCAGGTGGTGAGTGGCTTGTCCATGGGGCCAATAAGCGTGAAGAGACGGAAGCAGGATCAGCGGCGAGTTCCGCACTTGGAAGAGAGCTTGCCAGTCCCAGAACCACCACTTTCACCACCAACTCTGCAGGCTGCACCCATTGCAGCACCCATTGACCCTGCCTCATCAAAGCCTCCCGTCAGTACCCGCCCCCTGCCAGTCAACCACCCGCTCTTTAATAACCTTAATGTGTCAAACGACGTCCTTAAGTCGTTACGTAGGTTATTAGCTGTATTTGCGGAGCTTGCCAAGAGCGATGCAGCTCCATGGATGCTAGCAGAGCCCAAGCTTCTGGAGCGTTACATTCAAAGAAAGCACATCTCCGCGCACACTTTGCGCAAGGACCTGTTCGCACTGCTAGCGATGTCCCGAAACCTGCGTCATGGAGAATTTTCACCAGGGGACAGGCATGAGGCCGAGGGAATGCTGAAGGAGGCCATTTATGTGCTCGGCCGGCCACCAGCACAAGACGGCAGTTCCCGCCAGCAATCAGGTGCTGTTGTCTCGAGGCAAGCTGCCGATGAAGAGTTTGTTGAAGGATGGCTGCTTGAGCTTGAGGAAGTTTTTGCATCAGTGCCCAAACCTGTCGACCTCAGGAAGCGGACAGTATCGGGGCTGTGAATAAAAATAACCCGCCACCTGTTCCATCGCTGCAGCGCAAACATAGGCTTCGCCAACTGTTCAAGGTAAGGTTAAAATATTTTTATTTCAGAGATAAAAAAACCCTGTGTTGCGGGCTTGCCAGCCTGTGTGGCTATATCACCTTAAGTGCACATTGGGCAGGGAACTCTACAGCACTAGTGTGAATTTGACGTTACACAGGGAACGTAATTATTACAACGGTCTCTAGAGAAAAAAATATGTTGTTACAGATTAACAGTACATGACAAAATAAACCTCAAAGATATACGGCCATGGTTACAGAGGTATCAGAATCTTCGCCTGCAAGTCGCAGCTTCTGGTGATACTTTGTTTATTAACACAAAGGGAAAACCAGTAGATCCAGCCTACCAGTAGGACTGAATTTGAATATCGTTCTTTGCCTTCGAGTAAGTGATCTTATTATATTTTCTCCCTTATTTCTTAATATCACTTCCAAGAATTCAACGCTTACTGTTTAATGCCTTTTTCCAGGCTTGAGAAGGAGACGTTTGCTGCTCCAAAGTAGTTTTGTAGTGTGCGTCGCCAATGTAGACGACAATTTGTGTGAGTGTCTACGCAGTTTTACAACGTAAAAAGAGCATAAAAAAACCGTTGGGTCGAGCAATTCAGATTTTGTATTCCGAATTCAATTACAGAAGGCGTGCCCTTAGTACTAACTTAATTAGCACTATCAGTATGACAATGTTGAGAAAGTGAGAGCGATATTGACTTATAATTAGGTACAATACGATTGAGATGAGCAGGGCGGCGTGATGTCCGGTCGGTGGGTGCAGCAGCAGGCGGCGGCCGGGACGATCGACACCAATGAGCAGCTCAGCGGCGGCGACTCGTGGTTCGCGGGGCGAGGCGGTGCGTAGTGGCGGCACGGCACGCGGCGCGGCGAGGGGCGAGGCGGCGCGCGTTGATGATGATGAAGACGGAGAGGTCCAGTCCAGGAGTGGATGCCAGGACGGCGGCAGCGGCTAAGTGCTGATCGGCGTCCTCGGGCTGGTCCAGGACGGCCGGGCGGCTCCGTGGAGGGTTGGTCCTTCTTGGTGGCGGACTGGTGCAGAGTGCCGAATGCTAAATGCCGAATGCTGAATGCCGAATGAAGGATGCTGGCTGCAGCCCAGGGTGGCTCCTTATGTACCCTCGGTAGGCGGCAGCGGCGGCGGCGGACACGTGGACCAATCAGAGAGGGTGACTTCCAATCAAGCGGGCCCCATAGACGCACGGTGCAAGATAGGAAGAGGGGCGCATTTACGACTGCAAGGGTCCGTCGCGAGGAAAAGAATAATGAAAGGGAACAAAGAAAAGTGAAGGAAAAAAGAAAGGAGTGAAATGGTGAACGATGAAAGTTGAAGCACCAAATCAGACTGGAAAAAGGGTGCTTGGAGGCAGGGCAGAAATGAATCTGGAAATAAGGAAATGAGGAAAATGAGGAAAAGGAGTCATGAAAAAAAAAGGGGGGACGGAGATATGGATCACAACATCAAAAGTAAACAAACACCACAGGGTAACTAACCTTACTCCTCAACACAGGAGGAACTAGTGGAGGTGGAGGAGGCAGGCTCGGGTGCGGCATCATCAAGCTGCAGGCGGTGGAGTTCCAACTGCAGGGAAACAAACAATAATAACTAAACACGCAAAGATTTTTCATAAGACCGGCCCGGAAAGAGGATGCTTACCAAAGGAACGCGTAAGCAGCGAGCGCATATATAAGGCGAATTGGGTCCATATAGAGTAGTTAAAGGAAACTTTTTGACGCAAAAAACGAAGGACTCAGCACAAAGAAAGGAGAAGCGTAAGGGGCACATTGGCCACATAATAAAACGGGTTCTCCGTCTTCAGTAGCACGGTGATAATTAAAAACGACGATAGACGACATGATGGAAAATAAATAAACAAAGAGAAAACTCACGATGCCCAGCTCCGCAACAATCGCCGCATCGTCCAGCACTTCCGGCTGGCCCAGGCCGGCAGGATAACGGACGCGAGGTGGAGGACTTTGTTCCATGGGTTCGAGGGGGCCAAGTTCCTCCTCAGAGGGCCCGCGTTGTAGAACAATCTAAAAAAAAAAATATTATAACAATAACGATAATAAATTAATGCAAATACAAGATAGAAAAAAAAACAGCAACTTACGAAACAAGGATCGAGGCAGCAGCCACATTGGAACAAAGGTTTCCACTCTAAGTACCGAGCCGGCACCAACCGCTCATATTGGGTGAAGCTGGGATCCACCACAGACCACACAGGATTACTGTGAACAGAAGTAATACACTGGACGCATATCTAAAAAAAAAGAAGAAGAAGAAGAAGAAGAAGAAGAAGAAGAAGAAGAAGAAGAGAGGTACCATAAAACTGGAAAAGTGAGAAAAATAGTAAGTTGAAGGAAGCGTCCTTGGCGTCACTAAGCGTCACTCACCCGTTGCAGAGAATCCTCGCCAGCAATATGGCCCGCATAGTGTTGAACTAAAATCTTAACACTCATGATGATAATAGTTAACGAATAATAATAAAAAAAAAGCAATGACAATAACAGTAAAATAACGATGAAAGCGGATAGCACGGAACTGAACGGAACAGCAATGGGAACGAGGCACGCGATAGGTGAGAAACGAACGTTAAACAAGTGACGCGACACGGAGCAACAAGTGAATAACGGAAATCGCACGAACAGGGGAAGTTTTCTTGGAAAAGGTGGAGGGGGTAAGGAGCGACAGCCAATCAGAGGCAAGGACTAAAGCGACCGGCTCGGCAGCGCGGTTCGCGTTCGGGAGACCCGAAGTTCAAACGGATAACGGATCCGACAGACGGCAGACTCCGAGATGCTGATGAAATGAAAGTAAACAGCACTAGTGTGGAGAACACTATCAGAAAAGAGAGGAGGAAAGAAGTCAAAGAAATATTTCCAAAAGAAATTGGAAATCCAAAAATCAAACACATCAAGACGACGCAGAGCAACCTCAGGACAAGAGCAACGACGATCAACGGAGGCAGAAGGAATCGGCGCTGGATCAGACACACGAAACATCCTTTGTTTACAAGCTAAGTATCCCTTAACCTCAAAAGGTTAAAAGTGTTCAGCAAGTTAAAATTTTAAGGTGTCACGTAGATAGGATTAGCTAGAGGGTAGGAGACACCTAGGGCTAGAAAAGCAAGCTCTAAGGCAGTGGTAGAAAAGTGCAACATTTACTGTTCCAGGATTCATTGTGTGTTTCAGGTATCCTGTTACACGCTTACAGCAACTTCAAGATCTCAAGGCCTAATCATATTCAAACTGGTACGGAACCCCGTGGCTGACACCCTTGAAGGACTTGACTACTATTAAGCAGGAGTAATAGTGGGCCGGAGTAGGGGTCATACTAATGCATTGCTATATGCTAGGGGGAAAGTCAATTCGTTTTTGTTTGCACACTGAGTGAGACCAGTAGGGTTGAATAACCCGTAGGTTTGCACAAGGCGGAAGTCAACAGGTTTAGTTAAGGATTTAGATTTTGAAAAATAATTTATTGAATTGTATAACGTTAACGCTAGTTCAGTGAATCTTGAATTGTAAAACCAAAATTTTGTAATGAAGACGAAGGCGAAGTCTAGGATGTGACGAGATGTGAAGGTTTCTTGAGAGAGAGGGTTCTAAAAAGAGGGAATAGTGTAGTATTATCATCATTATAACCTAACCAGGTTACACGTAAACAAGCAGACGATTCTCTGAGTCACAGCCACTGTTGGCAGCGACACCCTCTATACACATGGCTAGGGCCCGGACCAAACTTTTGTTTTACGATCGCCTTTGTTCTTCCTCTTGTTATGCCAAACACCAAATAAAAGGTGGCGCGAGCCTCGAGCTCTTCGCCATTCTCCACTCATGCGACCTTGTGTCAACATCGAGCTCGGCATTCCCTTATCCAATACTACAGTATAGAGTGTTTACAATGGAGTATGAAAACAATTAGTTTTTGGTGTTTTAAGGTTTATTTACACATTGTAATGTTGTTTTGAAAGTATTATTTATATTACAATAATTTTGTTCTAATAGAATTCTAATAAGGAACTTAACTAGTCTTTTCATCTGTAATATTTAAGAAATATAATAAAATAACAGTATTCATGTAGAGTATTTGAACAGTTATTTAGACTTAGAAATATGATAATAGAACTGTAAGTATATTTTACAGAATTGTGAACTAATCAATTAGTTGTCCTTTGCAAAGCTTATGTATAATCGATGCCAATCTGCTATTTCGATGTTATGCATTGTCTAAACAAGAAAAATAATAATATAACATTAAGATGAGTAATTTTCATTTTATAATCAATGCAGCAATTAGTACGTACCACAAGAGCATTTATGGCTTATGGCTTGATCAATTGTTTGAAATTTGATGAACGCACATTGAGTTGTTGAAAATTGCCTAGAAAAATGATGCAATTTTTGAGATATTGTATAGGGAAGAAATTGTAGTTGCAACAAAAGTACATTCTATAGGATTGAATGCAATAAATACTGTAGTATTATCAGCATTATAACCTAACCAGGTCACACGTAAACAAGCAGACGATGCCCTGAGTCGCAGCCACTGTTGGCAGCGACACCCTCTGATACACATGGCCAAGGCCCAAACCAAACTTTTGTTTTACGATCGCCTTTGTTCTTCCTCTTGTTTTGCTAAACACCCAATAAAAGGGGCGCGAGCTCCGAGCTCGTCGCCATTCCCCACTCATGCGACCTGGTGTCTACATGCAGCTTGGCTCTCCCTTTCCCCAATACTACATTGGTGGCAGCGGTAAAGGACGAGGAGGAGATAGGAAGCGAGGCCTACTAGTGCGCGCTAAAGTAGAATAGGGACCCGGAGAGGCCTACTAGTGCGCTCCGGAGGCGAAGAAGGTCAGGAGCTTGGCGAGGCCTACTAGCGCGCGCCGAAGCAGGAGAAGCAGGACTCGGAGAGGCCTTTTAGTGCGCCCGAGACAAAACAGATAGGGAGTCACTGAGGCCTATTAGTGCACAGTGAAAGCCGAAGCAGGCCCGAGGCCGCCGAGGCAGATAGGAACGCGTGACCCAACCCGAGGCCTTTTAGAGCGCGGAGAGGGATTGCGTGAAGGTCCTTAAGTCAAAAGTTGACCGAGTAGTATGTTGAGAAGTATTTCTCGGCAGAAAAGCCTCAAACAACTTGACGCTGAAAAAGAGAGAAGGGAGGGAAGCCCAAGCGAGGCATGGAAAGTGAGAGTGAGAACGAGTCCGAGCATGGGCAGCCAGTTCCCCATGCACAACCGGAGGTCGCCCAAGACGTCAACGTCCAGGGGCAGGACGGCGCCAACATGCAGCCCCAATTTCAAGACCACGTCGGTCGAGGACGAGGTCGCGGACGCGGACGGGGACGTGGACGAGGTCGAGGCAGAGGAAGAGGACGCGGACTCGGATGGATCCGAGAGTTCGTTATCGCGGAGCATCCTGTGGCTGCGGATAGAGGAGCCGGACGACGGGGACGCCCTCAGCGAGAACGACGACCTCCACGACGTCTTTTGGAAGAAGGACCGGACGGACAAGCACCACAAGTCCCGAGGGCACCGCAGGCGCAGGTAGGCGCCATGGACGACGACGACGAGGCAGATCACCGCCGACATCACCGACAGCGGCAGGCCGAGCAAGGACAGCACCACGACGACGACGACTACACCGACTACGAGGAGGACTACGACGACGACGGACAAGAGCCACCAAGACGCCGACAGCGACGCCATCCCAACCGAGTCTGGGTCCGAGAAGGATATCAACCAGGACCAGGACGGGGAGAAGCGGAGCAAGACTTTGACGGACGACGGCTACAGCATGAAGACGAGCAGGAGGAGCGGCAAGATCACCCAGCCACCAATCGATTCTTCATGCAGCTGCTGGAGAGAATGAGCGCGCCCAAGCCCAAAAAATATAACGAGGCACCTAAATACGACGGAGAGGCAGACTACTCCGTATATCAGCTGCAATTCCAGACAATAGCAGAAGCGAATGAATGGGATGAAAAGGACAAAAAGACAGCCCTGGTGCAGGCGTTAACGGGTAACGCTACGGATGTGATTGCCAATTTGCAGCATCAGGAGGTCCCCATCACATTCAAAAGTCTGGACGAGGCGCTGGTCAAGACATTCAGTAAGACGGCGTCCATGTGGGAGCGGAAAAAAGACTTCAATACGCTCACGCAAGACAAGGACCAGTCAATCCGCCAATTCGCCAGGCAGGTAGAACGTCTGGGGAGGTCCTACCTAAGGAACATGAAGGAGGCGGATATCCAAGAGGCCTTGGTAGAGAGATTCATCAAGGGTCTCACGGACAAGAAGGCAGCAGCACGGCTGGCGTTCGCCGCGTTGCCCACGCTGGATGAGGCGATGAAAACGCTCAATAGGGGACTTAGCCTCGAAATCGATGAGCCCCCGTCGAAGAGAATCCGCCTCACCAAAACAGAGGACGACGACAAGGAGGAGGAAGAGGGGAAGGCCAAAAAGAAAGACGTAAAAGTCAACATGGTCTTCCCGTCGGAACCGTCAACATCAACAGCCGGCCAGGACGCAGACACCAGCGGCCAGAGAGGACGGGGCCGAGGACGCGGTCGCGGTCGGGGCCCAGGACGCGGGAGAGGAGCCAGCAGGGGTCGCGGCGGGTACTCTGGAGGGTACAGCAGCAGCAACCCCGATCAATACATGCAATGTAGATTCTGTGGGAATCTGGGGCATAGGATGGCCAATTGCAGGGCCATGGCAAGAACCAATCAGCAGGCTACATGTCATAACTGCGGGCAGCCGGGGCATTTCATGAGGGACTGTAAAAAGAACCATACAGTTAGCAATGCAAAGTTCGAGATGCCTAATGTCCCGCCAGACTTGTATAAAGCCACAATGCAGTGGTTCTCGAGTCAGGGCTTCCAGAGTAAAAAGCCACCCCATGTACCCAAGCCTGAGGACGCTCAGGAAAACTAGAGCCAACTTCCACTGAAACGGTGGCAATGGAAGTTGAGGAGAATGTTATTAACGAAAAGACTGATACTGTACAAACTAGTCTTAGTGTAAAACCACCGGTGATTTCTCCAGACATTCATGTGTTAAAAGAATGTTATAAAAAGTCTGAGAGTCACCGGGAGGTCGACTTTGTTCCTTGTTATATGTGCACCAATGTAAATACTGCACCCATGATTGACTGTAAGATTTTGAATAAAAACAAAAGTGGATGTATAGACACTGCAGCAGTCATTACAGTTATCCCAAGGACTAGAGACCTCCCAATAGCAAAGCTCAGACTGAAAGGAGTAACATCACACAAAGCAAGCCTATATGGACCGGCTATGACAGAGTTTGAAATAGGAGGCAGAATTTTCAAACACGAGACATATGAGGCAGATATCCAAGAACACATCTTGGGAATAGACTTCCTGCATAAATTTGATGCAGTAATAGGAGTAAAGAAACAAGTCCTAAAGATTGGCGAGGGGCCTAACAGAGTGGAAATACCATTTACGTTAGGAGAAACAAAAAATGCAAATATCTATACAACAGACAGGGTAGCCTACACAGTGAGAGCAGAAAGCAGCTTCACACTTAGGCCTTTCGTGGAGAGAGAGGTTGCCACAGTACTCAGGACGGATACGGTAACTGATGAGTCGGTTAGGGGAAGAACTGACGCCTGTCAGAGTAGTGGGCACACTCAGGGTCTAGACTTGGGTGAGGGGGACCACACCCAGAGCAGGGTGGTTCTCAGCACTCAAGTAGTGGACCAAGCAGTGTCGTCAGACTCTGAAGGAGATAAAGCAAAGGGATCCCTAAAAGAGAACAGCCAGTTACCAGGGGAGACTAAGCTAGGATTATTTATATCAAATCCAGCATTTGGGAACAAGGTTTCCAAACTACCACCAGGGGTGGTAGCGCAATCAGGCATCCTACCCTGTCTAACCGCGCCAATCTCAGTGACCATACAGAATCTGGGAGATAAGTGTGTTACAATACCAAAGTACGCAGTACTAGGGGAGGTATTCATACTGCACCCAGACAAGTATGAAAGGGAGTTCGATGAGGGCTTCGAAAAAGAAGGGGAAAATGACGAAGGGGAGGAAACAGAAATGGATAAGGATACGGATTAAATAGCCCAGGTGAACGTGGTCAACCATGACACGACTCCATTCTCTGACGCAGAAATCAACGCTGTCCCAAGTCTTCCAGAGATAAAGGAAGGTGAACCACTTCCAAAAGACTTGCAGGAGTTGGTGGATAGATGCACACAGCTATCTGCAACAGAGAAACAGGAGTTAACTAAAGTGCTAAGGAAGCATCACGACATCTTTGCAAAAGATAACACCACGTTTGGCAAATGTCCCTGGATAAAATTCAGGATAGACACTGGTGATCACCCACCCATTAAACAGACAGCCAGACCTATACCAATTCACTATAGGCAGGCAGTAAGGGAGACTATAGAAAAATATTTAGCTCAAGGTGCTATAAAGCCTAGTCAATCGGCATGGGCTTCTCCTATATTGTGTGTAATGAAAAAGACAGGAGAAGTAAGGGTCTGTGTTGACTATAGGGCTTTAAATGCAGTCACAAGAGTCCCCGCCACGCCTATACCGAGGGTACAGGATCTGCTACAACATATGGGCGGTAAAAAGATGTACCATGCTTTTGATTTGGCACACGGGTACCACAACCTGGAAATTCATCCTGATGACCAACCCAAAACGGCCATAATATTACCGGAGGGTCTGGGACTTGCACACAGGCAGTTTGAGTTTACCAGGCTAAGCTTTGGACTGGCCGCAGCACCAGGTGCCTTCCAGTATATTACGGACCGAGTCATTACCCCAGCAAAAGAGAAAACACCCGAAAATGACTTAGGTGAAACAGTATCAGTTTACCTAGATGATATCTGCATTGGAGGAGACGATTTCACACAAATGCTCCAAAGATTAGAAGCATTGTTCAACAGAATAAGAGCAGCAGGCTTTCTCCTAAAAGCCAAGAAGTGTGAACTCTTCCAACCAGAAGTCTCGTATCTGGGCCACATGTTGTCTGAAAAAGGCATCAAAACGGATCAAAACAAAATAGACAAAATACTTAGTTGGCCGGAACCCAATAATGTGAAAGAAGTAAAATCTTGGCTTGGGTTAGTACAATACTACTCCAAGTATGTTCCCCATATGGCAACGATAGCAGCACCCATCTTTAAGTTACAAAGACAAGGGCAAGTCTTTGAATGGACTGCAGAGTGTCAGGAAGCTTTTGACAAAATTAAAAAGCTACTGACGACAGCACCAGTATTAGGCACACCAGATGTGACAAAAGGACCTTTTACTATCACCACAGACGCTAGTCTTACAGGTCTTGGATGTGTCCTTAGCCAGGAACAAGATGGTAAAGATGTCACCATAGCATACTGGTCTAAAACTCTGAATCCAGCACAAAGGAACTATTGCACAACCCATAGGGAGCTACTAGCAGTAGTAGAGGCTATAAAAACATTCCATCACTACCTAGCAGGGGCTCCGTTCGTGGTGAAAACTGATCACGCAGCATTGCAATGGTTGAAGAATTTCAAAAATCCAACAGGCAAGCTCGCACGATGGTTGGAAAGGCTAGCTCCTTATAAATTCCAGGTAGTTCACGTAAAGGGTAACAGCATAGGGCATGCAGATGCTCTATCCAGAAGGCCTTGTGATAACTGCAAGAAGTGTGACCGCCTGGAACAGAGAGACAAAGAAGTATTAGTGTGTCAGTGCATCACAGACACAAGTTGCGAAAACAACTGTGCAAATTGTCTATTCGAGGGAAGGAAACTGATAAAACTCAGCGTTGACAACATAAACGTTAACTGGACTAAAGTAGTTCCTGATGGTATGAGCCCAATAGACATCCGAAAGGCTCAGCTGCTTGATCCTGATATAATGCCTATCATGATAGCGGTGCAGGATCAAAGGAAACCAGAGTTTCAAGAGATTGCAGAAAACAGCAACAAAACCAGGTCACTTTGGTTCCAGTTCAACTCATTAGTACTCGAAGGCGGAGTCCTGTACAGAAAATTTGAACACCCCAGTGGTCTGAAAGAAAAGGAGGAATTACAATTGATTCTCCCGTCAAAACTAGTCAAAACAACAGTGAAAACTTACCATGAGCAACTGGGTGTAGGTAATCATTTTGGAGTGACCAAAACGTTGGCATATTTAAAAAGATTCTTCTGGTGGCCAGGAATGTTCGAGGATACTTATGAAATAGTATCACAGTGCAAAATATGTGCCAAGTATAAAGGACCAAAACAGCACACCAAAGTTCCATTGAAATTGTTCCAGGAAGGAGTCCTACATGGACGTTGGCATGTAGACATCTGTGGGCCCATTAATCCTAAAAGCAAAGAAGGACATGAATACATATTAGTTGCAGTAGAAGCTTTCTCTGGATGGCCAGTGGTAGTGCCACTGTATAAACAAACAGCAGACGAGATAGCTCAAGCACTGATAACTCATGTATTTTCCATATTTGGTGCTCCACAGTCACTGCTGACGGACCAGGGTAAAGCATTTGACTCCACACTATTCCAGGAAATAATGGAACTTTATCAAATAAAGAAGTTAAGGACAACAGCATTCCATCCTGCAACAAATGGAAAAGCGGAGAGATGGATCAAAACGCTGAAACAACACCTAATGATGTTGGTAGAGCAAGACAGAGACAATTGGCCAAAATACCTGCCTTTTATAGCACAAGCATATCGGAACTTACCTCATTCATCACATAAGTTTTCTCCTTATGAAGTTATGTTTGGAGCTGCTATGAGAAGTCCACTAGATGCAGACAGAGGGTCTCCACCGAAAAACATGGACATGCACAAACTCTATCCAATGTGGGTTAGAAAGACTATGCAGGATATTCATGAAGTTGTTGCAAACATGAATAAGAAGGCTGCAAAAAGAATGAAGGCATATTATGACAGAAATGCAACACTTTCACCGTTTGCAGAGGGGGACCTGGTATACCTCTACTACCCCAGACGAGTTAAGGGCATATCTGCCAAACTCATAACCAGGTGGGAAGGTCCTTACAGGATAATCAATCTGATTAATGAATGTAATGCAAGAATCGAACGGGTAGATAACCCAAATAAAAGGTTAATCGTCCATATAGACCGGCTCGCACGATGTCCGGAGGAAGAGACGGATGTAAACAAAGGAGACGATATGAGAAATGCGTGGCTACTCTTCATAGAATAGGCACCGCCATATTTAAAAAGTTGAACAGCGCGGAAATTCAAAGCAAGAGCACTAGTTGCTATAGTAATTGTTGTTCAAACAAGGACGTGGAACGCCAAGCTGTAGCGTCGAGCGAAATTCCAGTAAAACTAGTAAAAATAGTGAAATCTGCAGGAAATGGCAGAAAAACAAAACATAGAAGCAACCTTCTTAGATACAGGAAGAAGGAAAAGCACTTTCACCCAAATGAAAGTGACTACATCTGGGTGTAATGAAGACGGCTCAAGAAAAAGGATTGTTAACTTGGGAAGTACGGGCAAAATTAATGAAAGTACTAGACCGGACCAAAACAAGCTGAAAGAAGTGGTTGAGAGAATGAAGAGGAAATTCGCACAAGACCAGGAAGCAGTAAAAGCAAAAAAGGTGAAAATTGTGACAGAAAAACCACTGATCAAGAAAGGAAGAGTGACTTTCAGAAAAGACAATCCAGAGAAGAAAGCACAGAGAAATCAAAAGACTACTACACCAGGTATGGAACCCACATGCTCTAATTTCATGGATTGGGACCTGCCACTACTAGAGGCGGATAAGACACTCTCAATTCCACTGAGAGAAGCAGAGGAATCTAAAACGCTAGCATTTCCTCCGCTCAGAAAAATAGTTAGTCTACCCACCCAAATACAATTGCCTGAGTCGCTTCTTAAGGATTTGCAACTAAGTGAAGACTCGGATGAGGAAGAGGATAGCCTGAATGCTGAGATAAATAAATTGGAAGTGGAGGTAAACAAAATTAGTGTGGAGCCAGAACAGGAAAAGAGCGCAGTGACAGAAGAGAAGGAAGAAGTAGAAGAAATGGAGAAGGAAATTGAGGAAGAAATAAGGAAGGAACAGCAAGCAATCAGGGAAATAGAAGAGCGGCTAGCTAAGATAAAGGAAAAAGAGCAAGAAACGGAAAAACTCACCTGTGGAGGGATAAAGTTAGACATACCATGGAAACTGACTGAAGTTGAAGAAATCCCAAAAGCAAATGGAAGACTTCAGTGGATAAATGAGTTACCCAAGAAACTCGAGGAAACGAAAGGAAACCTAAAAGTGCATCCGCAAGATCCCCGGAGGAACAAAAGGTGCAGAAAGTGTCACAAGCGTTTCCATGTAGCCAAGGACTGCCCAAGTAAAAACATGCTCAAAACCGGACTGTGCCATAAGAAAAGTGATAAGTGAATAAAGTGTTAAAGTGATAACAGTGATAAGTGTTAATAAAAATATGAGTGCCATGAACAGTGATTTCCAGTACCAAAACAAATAAGATTCATGCCAAATGTTAAATGATAAGATTAATGCCAAATGTTAAATGATAAGATTCATGCCAAATGTTAAATGTTCAATGTTAAGTGACGAAATGTTACCTTCGTTATCTTGTTATGTTCCTTTGAAGTAATGATGAATAAATGATAAGTAAATGAAAGCAGGTATGACTGGTTAATAATATATAATTAATTATACCAATAAACAGAGCACAAAGGAATGCAAAACACAGGAAACAGAGAAAAGTTGAAATGACAAAGTTGACATGATAAAGAGCCAAACAAAACAAAGAGGCTAAATTGAATTGATAAAGTTGAAATGATAAAGAGCCAAACAAAACAAAGAGGCTAAATTAAAAGATGATAGGGAGTCCCGGCCCAGGAAACATGCAGAAAACAGGAACAAACGGAAAAAAAAACCGGGAAGGAAGTGAGGAAGGAGGGATTCTGGAAAAGATAGGAAAAGGAAAGAAAAGTTACAAACAGAAAACAGGGAGGAACAGACATCCACCAACACCAAAACAAAAGAACTAACCTCACTCCTCGGTCATAGGAGAGGGCGTGGACGTGGAGTCGGAGGCCCCTTCCTCCAGCTGCATGCGATGCATCTCCAACTGCAAATAAACAACAACAATAACTAAAAGAGTAAGGGATATTCAAAAGCATGGCGCGGAAGGAAAGGCTTACAAAAGGCACGCGTAAGCAGCGAGCACAGATGTAAGGAGAATTGGGGCCGTATAAAATAGTTAAAGGAAGTTTTCGGACACAAAATACGTAAGACCCGGTAAGCACGAAAAAAGGAGAAGCGTAAGGAGCACATTGGCCACATAATAAAACTGGTTCTCCATCTTCAGTAGCGCGGTGATAGTTAAAGCACACAACGGAGGACATGTTGAAAAGTAAACAAACTTACGACTAGCTCCGCAACAATCAGGTTGTGGTCGGGGATCTCGGGCCGACCAAGCCCGTGGGGGTAGTTGACATTTGACGGAGGAATTGACTCCACCTCCATCATCTGGTCTCCTTGGAGCAGTACAATCTAAAAAAAAATGATGAATAATAATGATGGATACGGATAAATACAGTAAAATAAATTCAATAAGAAATGCAAACTCACATAGCATGGATCCAGACAGCACCCGCACATCATGAAACTGGGGGCGCTCAGGTAAAGAGAGGGTACCTCCAAAGTGTATTGCGTGTAGCTCGGGCTAACCACGGTCCACAAGGGATTCAAGTGAACCGCCTCGATGCATTGAACACAAATCTAAGCGGAAAAATCCGAAATGAGCACCAGAAACTGAAGACGACAGGGATCGAAAAGAGCGTCACCAAGCGTCACTTACTCGTTGGAAGGTTTCCTCGCCAGCAATCTGGCCAGCATAGTGCTGAACAAGTAGCACACAGACCATGGTGGAGAAAACGATGAGGAAAATGAGTGATGACGCGAAAAGTAAACGGATGAGAACGGATGAGCAAGCACGGGTAACACGAAGGGACGCTAGACGCTGACGGACAAAAGACGCGAAGCAACAGCGCACAGGAGACGCTCAACAATCGAACAACGCGCACATAGCCAGGGGAAGTTTTCTTGGAAAAAGTGGAGGGGGTAAGGAGCGACAGCCAATCAGAAGCAAGGACCGGAGCGAGCAGTCCGGCAACGCGGTTCGCATTCGGGAGACCCGAACGCAACGAATAACGGATCTGACAGATGGCAGATTCCGAGGCGATAGTGAAAATAACCCGCACTAGTGCGAAGAACACTATCAGAAGGAGAGGAGTAAGGAAGTCAAAGAAATATTTCCAAAAGAAATCGGAAATTCAAAATCAAACACATCAAGACGACGCAGAGCAACTACCGGACAAGAGCAACGATGATCAACGGAGGCAGAAAGAGACAACGCTGGATCAGACACGCAAAACACCCTTTGTTTACAAGCTAAGTATCCCTTAACCTCAAGAGGTTAGAAGTGTTCAGCAAGTTAAAATTTTAAGGTGTCACGTAGATAGGATTAGCTAGAGGGTAGGAGACACCTAGGGCTAGCAAAGCAAGCTCTAAGGCAGTAGTAGAAAAGTGCAACATTTACTGTTCCAGGATTCATTGTGTGTTTCAGGTATCCTGTTACACCCTTACAGCAACTTCAAGATCTCAAGACCTAATTATATTCAAACTGGTACGGAACCCCGTGGTTGACACCCTTGAAGGACTTGACTACTATTAAGCAGGATTAATAGTGGGCCGGAGTAGGGGTCATACTAATGCATTGCTACATGCTAGGGGGAAAGTCAATTCATTTTTGTTTGCACACTGAGTCAGGCCAGTAGGGTTGAATAACCCGTAGGTTTGTACAAGGTGGAAGTCAACAGGTTTAGTTAAGGATTTAGCTTTTGCAAAATAATTTATTCAACTGTATAACGTTAACGTTAGCTCAGTGAATCTTGAATTGTAAAACCAAAACTTTGTGACGTAGACAAAGGCGAATTTCAGGATGTGATAAAAATTTAAATTTCTTGAGAGAGGGTCCTAAAAAGAGGGAATAATGTAGTATTATCAGCATTATAACCTAACCAGGTCACACGTAAACAAGCAGACGATGCCCTGAGTCGCAGCCACTGTTGGCAGCGACACCCTCTGATACACATGGCCAAGGCCCAAACCAAACTTTTGTTTTACGATCGCCTTTGTTCTTCCTCTTGTTTTGCTAAACACCCAATAAAAGGGGCGCGAGCTCCGAGCTCGTCGCCATTCCCCACTCATGCGACCTGGTGTCTACATGCAGCTTGGCTCTCCCTTTCCCCAATACTACAATACACTTACTTTGTTGTCATTCCATGTACATGTATTTTTTTGTCTTCAAATAGTTTGATCAGTTTTTGATCTGGATAAGTAGTGCTGGAAGTAAAGAAAACTTAAGTGGTACATGTAATTCATGTGAAATGACGAATTAATATGGTAGTTTGAAAATCTATTTACAGTATATTGGTGACATTGATTGTTTTTGTTCGAGCGAGGTTTGCTGAGCGATTGATCCTCTTCTTTAAATTAGTATAATTCATATTTACATATGATTCTCCCTTGTTCTCCAATAAATCTTGTTTAGATAGGATTATTTTTTGAAATCTTGACGATGTTACATTAATGGAATTTCCTCGCCATGGAATCTTGTTAAGTTTTGCAATAGCAGTAAGTGTGTATTTAAAATTTATTATATTTTTGACTTTATTGAATAAAGTATTCTATGAAAAGTAAAGGATGGATTGGTTCAGTTTCCTTACCATTTGAAGCATCATTCATTGATTTCATTTCAATGCGTGTATGATCAGTAACGATCTTGATTGTTTGAATATCACCACACAGATCTATAACCAATTAATATATTAGTAGTTTTGGTAGTATATTAATTTTTAGGTAATATTGTGTTACTTACCAAACAATTTAAATAGTTCAGTTGTTGTAATATCCTGTGAAGGAAGTGGAATATTATTAGTTTAGGAAATATTTTTAAAGGTGGTTTTCCAATCAGTGGAATCAAAATGTTTGTCATTTGTATCTTTTCTTACATTGGGTAGGTTAGATACATAGATACAAGTTGACGCTTCCATTGATTGGTTAGAATGTTCATCAGACTTTGTTGTAGGATTGGTTTGAACATCTTGCATTTCAAGTTTGGCGTCATCAACAATGATGTAGTATGCTTCAGCACTGGAATAAGAACAGAAATGATTATGTTTGTGGTTACAAATACGACGTAGAAGGTTATAGTAAGAATTATTTGCTATATAAGTGATGCTTACTCTGGTTTCAATTCTTGATATTTTTTAGTAGATCGTTATACATTAGTGCAATTTCTATATGTTGAAAATAGGAGTAATCCTTGGGTGACGTGCGGAGGTACCCCTGTGCGGAGATACCCCCTGAATGTAATTAAAAAATATACAATGGGTCGTTATGTTGTTTGACTGTTATCTCGATAATCGGGAGCGGGCTGCATATTTCATAAAGTGCAGTGAATATTCCATTTAATGGGTTGTATACCTGGTTGCAACGTTTAAAAGATGATGGATTATTCTTCGAAAACGTGCAGAGATACCCCCGTGCGGAGAGCCCCCCCCTGAATAAACTGCATTTCTGCGGAAACGTATAAAAGTGAATATTCAAAGGCATCCGAATATTTTGAAAAATACAGTAGTATATTTCTTTTTTATCAGTTGTATATTTCGAAATATACGTCGTTTATTCTATGTGCGTGTCGGAATATTTGAAAATAGGCACTGCATATTTCAGGTTGTCGTTTTATGTGTCCCTTGTTACTCGTTGCATATTTGGGAATATACCACGAATATTTCTGAGGCTGAATATTGTAAAATACAAAATAGAAATTACCGTCTTTTGCTTTTCCTGAGTATTCCATTTGAGCGGGTGCATATTTCAAAATATACATTGCTTTTTTAGTGTATTAATTCTCATCCAGATCCACCGTAGTGAAAGCCAACCTGGATACGAATGTGTACTGCACCACCGCCACCGCGCAACCTGCCAAACAGCTCCGTCGCCCCGACGCGCGCCGGCGCGTCGTCTGCACTGCAGTCCGCACCGTCAGTCTCTCCTGCATTCAACTAACCGCATTTTCCTCGTCGCCTGTCTCTTTATTTGTAACCAAAGAGTGCTGCCAACGACAATGATTTCGAGGAAACGCGTTTGTGCTCGTTGTTTAATACATCATGATTTTACTTCAATTCCACGTTTCCTTTCGTGTTGACTGAAGCAAGTGTGGAAAGCCTATAAGAGGTTATAAGATGTCTCTTGCGTGTACAGTTGAAACCGTTTAAAAGAAATCTCAATTGCACATCACCGTTATAGAAAGCGACATTGTAAAGTCTGCTGTAAATGTATTTTACCAGTCCATTTCCCATAAGGGTCCTTACTGCGTGACTGGTGATGTGAACGTGTCGATCTCGACTGAAGTATGCTGTCGATGGATCCGTGGTGATCCGCTGAGTCAAATAGGCAAAAGCCTGTACATATGTACATGATGTATTAAACAACGAGCACAAACGCGTTTCCTCGAAATCATTGTCGTTAGCAGCACTCTTTGGTTACAAATAAAGAGACAGGCAACGAGGAAAATGCGGTTTTAGTTGACTGACGGTTATAGTTGACTGACGGTGCGGACTGGACTACGGACTGCACCTGGGTAGGTTAGGTTAGGCGCGTCGGGGCGACGGAGCTGTTTGGCAGGTTGCGCGGTGGCGGTGGTGCAGTACACATTCGTATCCAGATTGGCTTTCACTACGGTGGATCTGGATGAGAATTAATACACTAAAAAAGCAATGTATATTTTGAAATATGCACCCGCTCAAATGGAATACTCAGGAAAAGCAAAAGACGGTAATTTCTATTTTGTATTTTACAATATTCAGCCTCAGAAATATTCGTGGTATATTCCCAAATATGCAACGAGTAACAAGGGACACATAAAACGACAACCTGAAATATGCAGTGCCTATTTTCAAATATTCCGACACGCACATAGAATAAACGACGTATATGTCGAAATATACAACTGATAAAAAGAAATATACTACTGTATTTTTCAAAATATTCGGATGCCTTTGAATATTCACTTTTATACGTTTCCGCAGAAATGCAGTTTATTCAGGGGGGGGCTCTCCGCACGGGGGTATCTCTGCACGTCATCCTTATTCTTTTTCTGCCCTTGTATATCTGTTTCGAGAAATTCAAGGTACCATAGATATTTCATTTTTGAAGCTTGGCCGTCGTATGTATATCTTCGAGTATACAATGTATATTTATTGTAGGAAATACGCTTTAGGAAAAAAGTGGATCGCATATCCTCTTTGAAGTTACCAACGGAAATCAACCGCGACTTTATTTGTTCTGTTAATTTATTCGATTACATCATCATTTCCCTGGGGACGAAGATTATTTTCAGTTGAATTTCTCGCCGGACTCGCCTGCAGGCTCTTCTCTTTCTTTTTCTCATACTCATACCGAATCGCAATGTGAATGCGTCGAGCAGACTGGAGTAGCACCACTCCCTACCCCCTCTCCACTTGAGCTGATGTCGCTGTCATCATGGAGCATCGTCGGTGCGGATTGCTGTTATTTCGAGCTTTCACCGGATAATCCGGTAAAATTTTGAACAGTGCGTGTCAGGTTTCATGTCAGTCAAGAGAACGAGCGGCCTCTGTTTCAATTAACCATATTGGTGTTTGGTGGGGTATGGCCAATTCAAGTCACCTTAAGAGTGAGCAGAAAAAGTATGCGAAAGAACTATGGAAAACTCCCTGCAGCAAGGAAGAACGTTCAGAGAAGTGGACATATTTTCTGTGAATCTTGTAATTTTGTTTGAAAATCGTCATCAATAATACCGTCCGTAATTGCATTGATACAAGCCTGACCGCGTTGAAGTATTGGCATGCACGTACAGCCGTAAGGTTTGATACAGTCAGCATAAGCTTATTGTGCGAGGGGTCCAACACTCCCAATTTTCTTGTACACAGTTTTCGGGATTACCAAAATTACCAAGATTACTAGGATTACACACATTGCGATTCGGTGTGAGTATGAGAAAAAGAAAGAGCAGAGCCTGCAGGCGAGTTCGGCGAGAAATTCAACTGAAAATAATATTCGAAATGATGATGTAATCGAATAAATTAACAGAACAAATCAAGTCGCGGTTGATTTCCGTTGGTAACTTTAAAGAGGATATGCGATCCACTTTTTTCCTAAAGCGTATTTCCTAAAATAAATATAAATTGTATACTCGAAGATATACATACGACGGCCAAGCTTCAAAAATGAAATATCTATGGTACCTTGTATTTCTGGAAACAGATATACAAGGGCAGAAAAAAATAATCCATCATCTTTTAAACGTTGCAACCAGATATACAACCACGGTGGAGAGAGATACGGTGGGGACACTGGGGTACCTGGGGATGTCCCAGTTTTGGATCCATTTTTAGTTCCGCCGGGCTCCGTCCACCGCGCTGTACGCAGAGTGTACCGGGGTGTGGCGTAGCGTGGCGGTACGCGCGAGAGAGACAGATAGTCACTGTGCGAGAGAGAGGTCCGATGCGCGTACCGGCAGATGCGAGCTTGAGAGATGAATTTACCTGCTAACGTCTGCTCGCCCGCTGGAGCCGGCCGCCGGGCCGGTACGCGCATCGGACCTCTCTCTCGCACAGTTACTATCTGTCTCTCTCGCGCGTACCGCCACGCTACGCCACGCCCCGGTACACTCTGCATACAGCGCGGCGGACGGAGCCCGGCGGAACTAAAAACGGATCCAAAACTGGGACATTCCCAGGTATGCCTTGAGCGGCTCAGTGTCCCCACCGTATCTCTCTCCACCGTGTATACAACCCATTAAATGGAATATTCACTGCACTTTATGAAATATGCAGCCCGCTCCCGATTATCGAGATAACAGTCAAACAACATAACAACGACCCATTGTATATTTTTTAATTATATTCAGGGGGGTATTTCCGCACAGGGGTACCTCCGCACGTTTTCGTAATCCTTTTGGATTCGTTCAATCTTCAGTTGTTGTTTAGCATCTGAATAATAAGAATATTCATTAAAAGTAATACCACGTTTCAAATTATAAATTATAAAAGAATATACCTTGCAGTTGATCTTCAAGTTTTTTGATGAAGTCATTGCATTTTGAACAGGGATGTTGATCAGCCATCTTATTAATGAAATTGTTCTATTGATGTATTTGTAATATTTCAAACAATATATAGATGTTATAGTACAAATTCCCTCAAGGATATATTGTCAAAATTTTCAGAAGAATGTAATTAAAATCCTGAGAAGGTAAAATTGGTTTGGTTAGTTGGAGAGCTATTAGACAAATCTTCTGAGATAAGGTATATTGGTTCCGAAACGGTTTTTTAGGATTATAAGAGAAAGATGAACTGAGAAATGAAATAGTTTAGTTAAAATGTGGTTCGATTAAATATGAACTCGCCCGTGGGCTTAGGTCTGAATGAATGAACCGTACGGGTAGGTTACATTTGAATGTCCATTACGTAAGTTATGACTTAGTACTATAAATTATTTAGTACTAGAAATTATGAATTGTAGCTGAACTTTGATTTTAAGTTTTTAGAGAATCTTTATGTAATTACTTACTGATGGATGTAGAATATTTCTCACGCCGGAGTCAGAGGGTACGAACGGAACGCAGTGTGGTCTTGGTGTGTTAAGGAAAGATCGTGATGGCGGAAATGGTTCGTCATACCAACTTAATTGGGTTCGTTGGTTTATATATAATGATCTTTGATAGATAATGTTTCCTTGTTACAAAAGTGATAGTAATGGAATTTATAGTGGTTATTAGAAATTTTTTGTAGAAATGTAATTTGTGGTATCACCTCACTATATTTAAAATGGTCGTTGGCAATGTTTATATTGGCTAGGATGATTGAATTTGTAATACGTGAGTATGATGTAATTTTAATATTGTATTTTAAAAATAAGAATTTGGATAAATTGATCACTAACTAGAAATGTTAATATATTGATTAAATATTTCATTGAGATATCTGTCAGGGAAAATATTCAAATGTTTATCTGGGGTTAATTTGAATTCGTTTATTCGTGTCCAATTTGATGTACGTTGTAGTCTTTCATTCGTTTAAAACCATGAGACGAGGGACTATGGATAAGCAACAGATCTAGCCGGGACCAGTGTCTTGGCAAATGTGCAGCTGGATTTCTCTTACCTCCACAAACATTTTTTCATCGACCAAACGTTCGTTGGAAAGAGGAAGGTCCATAGTGTCCCCAAAATTCAAAAAAACTTCCACTTTTGCACACAACTGGGAGCCAGAGCGCGCAAACGCTCCCAGCGATCTCAGTCGGCAGAGCGCGGACCCTCGTAAGTAGGTGGAGCGTAGCTGTTGAAAGTCGGAAATCGCTTCTGGCCACACGTAATCGCATGAAACTGCCTGAAAATGATAAACTTCGAATAAGCTATGCATTTGAGACAGTTTCGCACCCGAATATTTTTATTTTGTCGCTGTTTCAGCGAATTCGAATTTCCTGCAGCTCTCTCCTAAGTCTTTTTCAGATGATCTGGCCTGTTTTATTTCTAATTTGAAATGGCAAGATCACTTTGAGTCAGAAAGTGTGTGTTCAGAGGGGATTAACTATAAGAAAAGAGACATAGTAATACTGTCCTCAACTGGTAATTCCATTGTGGTTGGCATGATCAAGGTTATTGCAACTGTACAAAACACTCTGAAATTTATCATTGAGAAACAGTGTGCAGCCTATCAGGATGAGAAAGGAATCTATGTAATTCTTGATGCTCAAGGAGAGCTTGCTGTTATCTCACCCCTGGCCATAAAGTATCCTGTACCTCAACCTGTGTACCTTGACTCTGGAAAATCTTGCTTTAGCTTGAAGCATGCTATAATTAAATCAGAGTGACATAATGGAGTAAGTGCTAAGTTATTGATTTGTAATTTATTCTCTTTTGAGTACTTTTTTAAAGGTTTCTTAATTTTAAAGCTCTGATTTACATATTGTACCACTATTGGAAAAAGCACTGATTAAAAAATTGTAAATTGCTGAAATACATTTAAATCAAATTTAGTTCCATTTAAAAAAAGAGTTTGGGCAATAAACAAGTGTCTCTTGTTTTTGATCTCTTTGTAATTCACTTCACCAAGTGCAGGAATCCCATAGTCAACATTACACATTCTAGTGTGGATCCCTTTTACTGCATTCATGGTTTTATTTCATATTTTATCTACAAAACGTTTTACAAAACATGATCAGTAGACATTAGCATGGTATAAATCCAAATTACAAGAGAATATTTTTCTTCCTGAAGAAGTGAGAGAGTGGTTCCAAGACACTCCCCTCTGCAGTAAACAGGACAGCTCCTAGAAAAAAAAATGATAATAGTACTTAATGATCCTACAATGTTAGCTGTTTATAGTTACAAAACTCAATTTTAAGGTTGCTCCCAGCTAGTTTTCTAGACAGATTTCTCTACAAGTTTTTACTTTAAAAAAAGTAGAAATAAAAATATTATACTTAATTTATAAATCAAAACTCTATAATTTGGCAATCCCAGCCAATCAAAATTGCACTATTTGGTCGTCATTTGAGTGCTATTAGATAGTACTACACTTCTCCTTTCCGAATAACTTGAATACTTAAGGCGGATTCACAATGGTCGTAACACACAAAACACCACATCACTTTGACCTATAGTTTTCAGTACATCAACTTGAAGTTCCATTTCCAGCGATAAGATGTAAATATTGTGGATCACCTACATCAAAACATTTGCAGCAATACCATTACATGTTTGTTAAAAGAATGGAATGAATTTTGCAAGGCATGAATCAACTTTGTACTGTACAGTTGAAAATTGTCAGTAATAAACAATTTCTTGTCTTGAAATCTTGTAAAATATTGCATGGAATGTTTTCCAGGTACATCCTACATTCTTTGTTAGTAAATGTGTGACATTGTCCTATTTTCAGTATGCGCATTAGCTGTTTAAAGTACTTTTCCTAAGTTTATGTAACATATCTTAGTGAATAACAGTTTATCTACTCATGAAAGCTGCTTAAGAGCAAATTTGCATAGTGAAAATAGGACAATGTCACACACTTACTAACAAAGAATGTAGGATGTACCTGGAAAACATTCCATGCAATACTTTTCAAGATTTCGAGACAAGAAATTGTTTATTACTGACAATTTTCAACTGTACTGTACAGTATAAAGTTGATTCGAGCCTTGCAAACTCATTCAAATATTTTAACAAACATGAAATGGTATTGCTGCAAATGTTATGATACAGATGATCCACAATATTTACATCTGATCACTGGAAATTAAGCTACTGTAAACTATAAGTCAAAGTGATGTGATGCGATGTGATACAACCACTGTGGATCCACCTTTAGTATGTATAGACCTGGGTTGTTGTAAATATTACAACAATATTGTTTTGTAGTGTCAATTTTGTTTAGAATGACAAAGCTTGAAAAAAAAACTCTGAACAAGGTACTGTAAATTAGTACTTCCCTGATGGGGCCGCGGGACATTAACGGGACACAGATCCAACGAATGTCCCGAACTGTCCAAATTTGAAGGTTTCCTTAAAATGAAACAAATTGGACATCCCAGAGGTGTCCACGATTAGTCCAAATGTGTCCGCACGAAGGGCGCGCTGGTCCAAATGTCGTCCGTCATGCGTCCACGAGTGACACGAGGATGTCCAAAATGTGTCCAACTTTGTTCAAAACTCGTCCAAGTATGTCCACCTACCACTTCCCGAGGTGTCCTGCGTATGACCAAATCACCCCAAGAGGATCCAGAGGGTGTCCTACTTTGTCCAACCCTCGTCCAAATATGTCCACGTACCACTTCCCAGGGTGTCCTGTTTATGATCGAATCATGGGTGTCCTACTTTGTCCAACCCAACCCTCGTCCAAGTGTGACCACGTCCCAGGGTGTCCCTCAAATGTCCAACCCAGCCCGACATGGGGCGTCAAAAATGTGTCCCACTTTGTCCAGGCAGCCAACGCCCGAATGCGTGTCCTGCAGCTGTCGTCCACACGGTGCCCAAGCCCTTGACCTCGTATTGCATCTCACCGCGGGCCACACTGAAAGGGGTAGGGACGGGTGAGGGGCGACCGCATTCAAACTGTGAAGGTCTAAGGAGTAGCCCTTGACATGTCCTACAGACATACTTTCAGAAACAGACCTGTTGCACTAGAGGAATAAAAATTATTTCCTCACACAAACCTTACCTCATGAAATATACAGCATGTAGAAACATTACTTTTAATGTTATAATGATTACCAGAAACAAAACAAAAACTATCACTCAGGTACATGTACCAGTAAATGGTAGCAATTAACATATTGATAATTATTAATATACAATAAGAACATGATTAATACAGGTACACAGTGGACTCTGCACTTGACAACTAAAAATTACGAAGAGAGAACATAAAACAAAACAAAACAAAAAATCTTCTTTAACACATCTAGGTCAAGGTTGATTAAAGTTGCATGCCATCATCGTTATAATTAAAAGCAAATGAGCAAAGCTATAAAACAGGCATCTTCCTCCTGCTAATTCAATTTTTTTTCGTTTCTGCTCTTATTTTTCTTCTCCTTAGCTTTCCTCTGCACTACTGCTATTCTCATCAAAATCATTCCTCTTCTTTATATTCTTGTCCTTCCTCTCCTCTTCACTACTGCTATTTTCATCAAAATCATTCTTCTTCTTTTTATTCTTGTCCTGCCTTTCCTCTTCACTACTGCTATTTTCATCAACATCATCCTTTTTTTCTTTAACCTTGTCCATCCTTCCCTCGTCATCATTGCTGCTATTCTCCTCCTCGTCATCATCATCGCTTTCGCTACTAGAACTGTGAATACTTTTAGAATTGCCTTTCTTGGATTTTGTTCTATTACCTACAGGAAGTGATTTCGACTCATCAATGCCTCTTGAAATATCTGTGTCATGGCCCTTCTTTTTCTCCTTGGGAGGTTTTTCACTCCCTGGCACAGATTCTGTTTTCTTCTTTTGTCCAGCAGTTGATTTGGTGGAGCTTTGGCTTTTAAGATTTGACAGGGCCTTGCTCAGCTCCCTCCGCACATTCCCTACTTCCAAACTTGGCCTATGATTCACTTTCCACGTCATGCAGTCAAGAATTTCTGTGGGCAAAAGAATCATAATACTTTTAATAATTTTTTTTCTTATTCCACTGAAATATTTGTTTTACCTCGTGAACCAAGTAGGTTTACAACTGATGCCACACACACTCTTACTTACCTATCATGCTGTTAATGTGATTGTCAGTTACTTGCTTTTCACCTTTCCCTCCAAGGGAGTATTCGTTGAAATTTTCCGGCCAAAATAGTGGGACTAGTCCCTCGAGTCTAGACCTCAGGCCATGTTTCGTGATATCCACAGTAGCAAGGTCTTTTATACTGATGAATTTCTTTTCCCCAATGTGCACCTATCAAACAAACCAAACACAATAATTTCAAAGACATCACTTTAAGAAAGTTTACAAAGTAACATCAAAACATTTCATGCAGGAAGTGGTCAAAAAGGTACAAGGAACTATACCATTCCATTGGGGATATCAGAGTCCTCAACAGTTTCAGCATGGCACACATCTCTGAGGTCTTTCAACTTGCAGCGTTTAACTTCAGTTGACTTCACTGAAATAAGGACAAAAACCACATAACATAAATTCTGTGAAATGTGAATATTTCATGAAAACTTTACAATAAACACTGTTACTTACTTGTCTGTCTTTCCATGTCTCCCAGTCTGTTGAGTACTTGCTTATTTGAAGTTTTAATGAATCTCCTTAATTTCTTGTATAGATAGTAACTACAGCAAGTCTTTCCACATGACTCACACTTGGGTATGAAAAAAATGACATAATAAATTACTTTCAAGTGGATAATGGGTAAAGAATGCTTTAAATAAGGAAAAGTGCAATAGCTTACGTCTTCATCAGAAAGTGAAGTGTCCTCCCTCTTTTGCTTCGAAAGTTTCTTCGCATCCAGATTATCCTCAGTATTTTGAGTAAGTACAGTCTGATTTGGCCTAACTGCTAAGGCAGAAGATGGTTTGCTGGTGTCATCACCGGTTTTCAAAGTTAGTGTGCCTTCCTTTAATTAAAAGAAAGGAATATTCAGTTTGTTTCAGAAATTGTGAAAATTTCAGTTTTCTCCAAAAATCTCTTTACATACCACGTCTATGAAACTTGTTTCAAAATCAGAGAAATAAGTCCCATCAGCTTTAACTGAAAAGCTTGTGGTACTGCCACTCTTAATTGGTGATGAAGTAGTCACCTTCTTCAAACTCTGCACATAAATAAGAAATTTTTAGTCACACATACTCAATTCTACATGCTGCCAATAACTTTCTTTTATTTACTGCACCTGTATTTTTTTGGTCAGCTTCACATCCTCTTCTTCACTTGCTTTCTTAATGGCTTTACGATTTACTGATTTGTCTTGCTTCTTCTTCTTTTGAGAATTCTTCTAAAATCAAAGAAATAAGTTAAACCCTGCTTAAGTAAGCCACGCAATGCTTGCTTGACAAAATGCTTACCTTAATAGAGTTTGTAGGGATGGTGTCACTGCTGCCAGATTGGCCATTCATCTTGGCTATTTTTATCAGTCCAGCGTCACCCTTGTCTTCCTCCTCACCCTTCCTTTTCCTGGAGTTGGACTATTGGATAATAATTATTTTAGAATTGCTAAAGAAATTGAGTTTTTAATGACATTTTATTCACATCACCATGCATACATGGAAGTACTCACTCTCACATCAGCAACCTTTTGCCTCTCCTCAGTAACTTCATAGTTATGCACATCCACTGCAAGAGGCGTCAGAGATTTCCTCGGTTTAATAGTGAAGCGTCTGGACTGCACCTCCTTGTGTATCACAGCCACAGAATCTGGAATATGAAAACATTGCTACAACATTAGACGACACCACAAAGGAGCCGAAAGAATGCAAAGCAAACTTCATTGAATACAAATGAAGAAGAATCCTCCAAATTTACAGGAAAGGTTTATTTTCAGCGAGGCTGTACAACGAAAAGTTTTGAAGACGATAACGTCACACAACTGTTGCTTCATCTCTTCACAAGTATTTAAAGTTACTCATGAGTTAAAGGAAAGTAGTAATTGATCAGGAACCGAAATGTTTTACAGAGTCTGTCACCAAATACACCATACAGTTCCCTTAATACTTTTCAGTAGATTGGCTGCTTTTCACAGGCCAAATGAGTCTTTTAGCAGCTCCATTGCGAGTGGCCAATAATTTAGGCAGATAGGGACTCGATTGGACAGTAAAAATCAGTAAAATGACCGAGTGTTTTTGTGTTGATTGGGCCTCTGTAAGAAAGGCACAGTAACACAAACCTAACCTAAACGGCTGAAATCAAAGAACATGGGGCATCTTTGAAATTAGTTTTCATAAAGGCTGGCTAAAATTTCTTACCACTCACGACGAAAGGCACAAACCGGTGGAGTTTTTTCTCAACTTTCACTCCGTACTTCTTGTCTGAGCCCCAGTCTTCTGGATCGAAAGGCTTCCGACTCTTGTCACTGATGATTTCGAATACCTCATTAATCTTAAAGGTTGATCTTTTCTTCAGGACCAAATCTTCTCCGTACACGTACATTTTTGGAAGAATAATAATAAATTCCTACAACGACCAACTGAACTCAAACACGACACTTCTCGAGCGACCAAGATTAACCGCCAAAAGGGGACGGGGACGCTCGTAAAAGGACGAGGTAGTCCGGTCGGGACCGGTCAACCGTCTCTTCTTTAGCTGTGCCTTCTCGAACACTCTCTCTCCCCCACCCCATTATTGTACCGGACCGGCACACTGCTTTTGTTTACGTACGTCCCGGACTAGATTCTTAATTGTTTGATGATAATTTTGATGTCGTTTTTAGAGTACCAGATATGTAAGTTGGTAACTTTTGAAATGGACAACTTGCCCAGAATGGCGGAGCGTAGTGGGAAACAAAACAAAGCAACCTAACCTACCACAGTTTAAATCTTGATTTAGACTCGATTCAATCATAGCTGTATTTAGTAAGAGGTGTCTGTCATGCCTGCACATTCATTTTCATCACGTTAAATTACAATTTTTCCGTTTAAAGTGCATTACTTATAGAGCGCTGTCTGCTTTGTTGTGTTTCCACGCCGAGCTCCGCCTCTCTGGGCAAGTTGTCCATTTCGCCTCATTGGCTGGAATGTTCTTAAATGAACCAGCCAAAACCAATTATGGGGCAATTCCGACAAACACATTGTTTATTTGATGAGTTTATAATTCATGTTATTCTCACCTCTCAAAAAGTTTCAGGGTCTAGGCTTGAAATTATTGCCGGTCATTGTACAAGGAAAGTATGAAAAGAAGTCGACCCACTTTATGGCGTTTAAAGAAGAAAAGTTGTTTGTGTACCTGCCTGTACCATGCTGCAGCTCTTGAAGACATTATTTGTTCTTCCTTGCCTTGCCAATGTGAATACCATAATTCAGCATCTCTGGAGCAATGTGACTGTTCTTACCATTTGGAAGCTTCAAGAGACATTTCAATTCAGCAGGATGAGGAGAATCATACATTGGAATTATCAGACGTAAGTCTGCGTCAGTTATGAAAACATCATTGCTAGAAATTTCTCAATTTTGTTAACTACCGTAAATTTTGCAGGATGAATATAATGAAATGGAGGTTACCAATAACGGGGAACAGGCTAATGATTTTGTACATCTTATGAATGATGTAAGTTCTGCGAATCAAATGCTGATACCGCAGTCTTCTGATATGTAACTGCAACAGGATGGTCTTTCCTTTAACTTTCAGGGCTCAATGCAAGACACAAAAAATGTATGCAATCGTAATGCAGCATCAGAAAATGAATCATCTTTACTGGTTCGTATCAATAGGGAAGGGGCGCTACATTGAGATAAGCTGTTTCATTTCAGTAAGTAAATTACTGTAACATTCTTATTTTGTTTTATGCTTTTGTTGTCAAAAGATTGATTCTGCACAACAAGTTAATGCTTCAGATGCTCTTCACTTATTTCATGAAAGGGAAGTGGATAATGTCTTGTTGCATTCAATAAATGACAGCAGTGAATTTGCATGTGATGTCCACACTCAAGTACCCCAGACTGCCTCAACAAGTAATGTACGTACACCACTTTCATCATTTTTGTTTTATGTTCTATACAAGTCACTGATACTTCATCAAAGTTGCAAAAGTACCTAGGACTGAATAAATCGTAGTTTAAGGGCTTCTTCCTGCTCCTAGTGCATGGCACTGACCTTATGCAAACAGAAACTTTTGTCCCAAATACGAACAAGATTATGATGCATTGTAAAAGTATGGTCTCCACATTATTATAACAAATTATCCAAAAGAAATGCCTGTTTAGGGGAGTGCATTTAAAAAAAGAGCACTTTCATTCGAAGGACATTTCTTTTGGCTGATTTCTTCTAATATTCTGGGAACCACATCTATGCAATGCATCATTATCTTGTTTGAGTTTCAGACAAAAGTTTCTATTTGCCTAAGTTCACTGCTACACACTAGGAAGAAACACTTAGAGTGTTCTCAGAATAGCTGTATCTGTAAAGTAATTGGTAAGGGGTCTTCAGGCATATCAATGTATCTAGAGATAAAAATTAATTTAAATAACAAGCAAAGCAGTTTGGGACAGGGTTGTTAACGTTACATTTAAAATGTAACGCGTTACCGTTACCTCGTTACCCAGCACACGGTAACGGTAACGCGTTACCGTTACAGCCTCCACAGAAATGTAACGCGTTACAGTTACTGTAACGTCGTTACTTCGTTACTCGTTACATGCATTAAAAAAAATCTTTTAAAAATTAATAAATATGGTATAAACACAAATATACATCATGTAAAGACAAGAAAGTTGTGTGAACTGAAAACATTTTATTGACATCAATAATTGACGGTAGGGCCTGATTAGTGTTAAGGTTTCCTAAACTGTCTATTTACAGTAGAAGGCCTTCAAATTCGAGGTTACAGTCTCCAAGATTCTTCCTTAGGTCAGAAAAAGACGTTCTAGCCTGCAAAAAAAGACGTTCCACCGCGATAACCAAGCAGTCAAGGGCACGGGTCTTCACAAGTCAGAGAAGTTAGGGAAATGCCAGGGGAAGAGAATTGGTCAGGGAAGTCAGGAAAAAATGCTTAATGTCAGGGAAATTGTTTCCATCGACTACGTTTGCCAATGATTCTTTGCAACGCAGATTTTTTTACTCTATTTTAACAGTTTTCTCTTTCTTAATTTCTTACGTTCAAGTCAGGCTGTGTCAGGGGAAATACAATTTTGCCAGGGAAGTGTCAGGGAATTTGACTTTCCCGATTGCGTGGCCATCATGAAGGAGGTTGGGGCAGAGGGGACGCTGGGATTTTGTCTGGTACGAGGCGCATCAGCAACAGCGTTTGGATTTTACATTCCTGTCAAATATACACCATGTAACGAGTAAAATGTAACGACGTTACGTCTCGTTACTGACCTTATGTAACGATAACGCGTTACAGTTACTGTCTGATGGAAAAAGTAACGCGTTACCGTTACAGTAACGAGTAACGAAATTACTGTAACGCGTTACTGCGTTACTGTAACGTTAACAACCCTGGTTTGGGACATGCCCCCCTCAGTAAAATTTTACTCTACATCCCATGTACACTTTGTGATTGCACTGCATAACTTCTTTATCAACAATTTGCAAATGACATTGGTATGGGGTTAGAGCTTCAGAAAATATTCACATGCAATGAATTAGATGGTAAATTGATTTAAAAGGAGATTCTTTATGCCCCTGACATTTCACTTTTAATATCTAAAATAATAATAAATATAATTCAAGTGTTGTGAAGCGAGATTTCAGGAGCTCCCTTAAACTAAGATTAATTCAGTTCTAGGTACTTTCCCAACTTTGTCAAAGTAACAGTGAGACGTTGATAACTTAAATTTATTTACTTCTTCCTCAATCAACAGGCTGACTCAACCAACACCAAACCACATCCTCCAGAAGTTAATGAGTTCTGCAGATCTGACAATGATAATGACGATATTGAAGGAAGTAGTAGCATTTGTTATTCTGATGATGATGTTATTGTAAGCGGTAACATATACAAAAAAATATATAGGTTCTGTACCCACAACTTTTTACTGTTACTAATTACATGCACTGTATGTATGCTGTAGGTGTGTGCCCTGGATGAATCTAGAGAGACATCACATAACAGTAGCTCTTCAGACTCAGAAGGCAATGCAGATTCTGAACCTGATGGAGATCCAGGTGGATCTGACGACCCTGACGACCCTGACGACCCTGATGATGTTAACAATGGGAGTAGCAGTGAATCTGACTCTGATCCAGATGCAGACATGGCAGTAGGAGCTCGTAACTTCTCCCTTCAAAACAGGGGTCCGTAACTTATCATAACGCACACCACTTGTTAGTTACAAATTTTAACGTTATCGAAAATAAAATTGTAAGTTAAGTTAAATAACGTAACGTATAAGAAGGGGTTATTCCCATAACGTTATAGGTGTCACCAATTACTTTCACGTTAAATGCCATTTTCACTTATTTTGTGACTGATGTCGCACGGATACGAAAACAGAAATATCGTACAATTCTTTATCTTACATATGTGTGTTATATCTATAACGGGTTACTTATACCGATAGTAAATACGTTAATTCTATAACTGTTATGTGTCGTACTGCGCGTTATCAGTTATTCGGTATAACGATACCGGTTAACTTAACGTTAAGAGGTGCTTTTGTGATAAGTTACGGACCCCTGCTTCAAAATCAAATTTTGGATCAGGTGTTGGAGGCAGCAGCTGGACGAACAGCAAGAGAGGTAGTGGCTATGGTTATGGCTTTGGCTGTTCGAAATAACCTAAATTATGAAACAACAATTAAATTTTTTTCAATAATTGATGCAACAATGCAAGGAAACTATTTGCCACTCACCAAAGATCAAATGTGGGCTTGTTTGAACAGAAATGCCACAGGGTTAAGGGAAAATGCTTACTGTTCTGATTGCTACCGATCTCTTGGTTTTTGGGAAAATTTACCAAATCAAGTTGTCTGTCAATGTGATTGGACTCAGGTAAAATCAAAAGTGAGATATTTCATCACACTCAATGTGCGCAGTCAGCTTGAAGCAATCCTAAGCAAACCTGGGATTTGGGAAAAACTGCAGTACCCTCAGCAGAGACAAAAATCAAGCCCAGAAGCTATTGAAGATATTCTTGATGGAAGAGAGTATCAACGTATAAGACAAGCACCCATCCCTTTGACACCTTATGAATTCACCTACAATTTTAATTTGGATGGATTAAGAGTAAGTAAGTCATCGAAAACTGAAGTGTGGCCAATCTTTATTAGAATCAATGAATTTCCACCTAATCTGCGACAAAGCAATGGTGTGCTAGCTGGACTATGGTTGGACACAAAATATGTTAATTTCAGATTGTTCATGAAGACGTTTGCAAAGCAAAGTACCAAGTTAGCAAGTAATGGAGTTAGGTGGAAACCTAATGGCATTGATGAACAAGTGAGCCGCTTCCGTCCTGCGTGCTGTGTTGCTGATGCCAAAGGAAGAGCAGGAATTTTAAATATGGCTCAGTACTCAGGTTCATTCGGATGCCCCTTTTGTGAACATCAAGGTATCAAGCTATTAGGAAGTATGCGGTACCCAATTCCAGGGACGGTTGTCAACAGAGTCAGAGTCATTCGACGGCAAGAGTATATTGAGAGAGTAGTCATTCCACCTGCACCACTTCGCACAGATAATGGAATAAGAAATGCAATGACGTACATTGGGGAACACCCAGGTGTGGGAAGAATACGTGGAGTGATTGGCCCATCAAATGTTATGCTGCTTCCTCACTTCGATCTAGCCAAAGGCTGTTCCACAGATGATCTCCATCCAATTTATAAAGGAATCACAGAGACGTTTACTGGTCTTTTGTTGGATGGAGTCCAAGGAGTGTACAATATAGGAGTTAATGAAAGAGCTATAATAACAAGACGTTTAGAAAGCATATTAACTCCAAGCCACATCACTAGAAAGCCACGGTCCATTGACTTAGTAGCAATGTGGAAAGCATCTGAATGGCGCAACTGGCTACTTTACTATGCTATTGTCTGTCTGGTAGATATTGTTCCTCAAAGATATCTGCGCCTAGTTGGACTTTTGTCAAATGCAGTATTTCTTTTATCAAGAGATGTTATTCTGGAAGAAAATCTAGTGGAAGCTCATAGATGCATTGAAGAGTTTGTTCGACGATTCCAAGATTTGTATGGTCCTGGACAAATGAATTTTAGTGTTCACATTCTCACCCACCTTGTGGAATGTGTTCGAAACTGGGGACCATTATTTTGTCATAGCACGTTTCCTTTTGAAAGCTGGAATCATCACATAGCCAAGGCTGTGTCTTCTCCTAAAGGTGCCATTGACCAAATCGCTATGCGTTTCTTAATGAAATTTATGGTTGATGGAATATCTGAAGATCCTCATATTTCACAAGAGGTTAAAGATATTATTCATCATAAAGTGATGGGAAAAAAATTACATGCTGTGCGAACATTGGAGGGAGCTCATTTCCTAGGACAACCAATTCATCGAGATGCCTCAGAGAGGGAAGTACAAATTCTAGCAGCTGCTGGATATCATCAAAATCAGTTGACTGAGTACTGCCGAATGAAGTGGAGGGGACTGGAGTGTCGGTCTCTCAGGTACAGAGCTGACTTACAGTCTAACAATACTTTAGTGTATACTACTGAAGATGAATTTGGTGTTGTGCATAATATTGTGGTGTTAGAGGGAGCAAATGTGGTAGCTGGTATCTTTGTGCAATTTTTCATGTGTGGTGATGGATTGCATGGTGCTTCTCATGTGGTTCCAATACTTCAAAATAGGGATGTTGAATTTGTGACCATCAATGAGATTCGGAATTTGGCAATAAAAATTAAATTAGGAGAACAGTGGTATATCACACCAATGGCCAATCAACATGAGATAGATTAGAGTGTTATTGTTCTGAGAGGTCTATTGCATTGTTATATTCTTGCTTGTTTGTTTTTGAAAAATTGTTCTTCTCTATTTTTGAACCCTAGACAGCAATTTGGCTTTAAAAAGGTATATTTAATATGTATATATTGGTAGTTAAGTGATAAGATCCCTAAACCTTATTTACACAATGTGTTGCAGAAATGTTTTCAAGTTTTGAATTTTCAATTTCACTGACTTTTCCCTGATTAAAACAACAAATATCAATGACTAAAGACTGAGGGTATGCACTATTCCGACAATGGATGAAAACTATCACTATTTATTTTTCTAAATGTGTATGCCATATTTTTCTAGATTTGCCCGTTAAATATCTTGCAGTATATGCAATATATGTGTTTTGGCAGGGATCCCATTAATATGTCAATCTACATGTTGACTCAAAAACTTGTTATCTGTAATAATAAAGTAACTTCTATAATACTTCTTTATTATTATTGCAACCAGCACAGTCGTGGCTGCAAAATGTTACAAGTGGAAAATGCCCCCCCCCCCCAAAAAAAAAAAACACACACACATTACGCCCCCCTACCACCACCCCCGCACCGATCCTACCGGTGGCTGTGTGGCCTGTGGCTGCCAGCAATCCGCAGGAACTCACGGCTGGAAAAGTGGGTGCTCTCTGGGTGGATGTGGTAGGACAGCGCTGGGACAAGAGGGAGAGCCCTGGACTAGCTAGGACACCCTTCGGACAGGGTGCGGTTGGACAAGTGGTGGACTCTGCTTTCTGAGTGGATGCGGTAGGACAGCGCTGGGACAAGAGGGAGAGCCCTGGGCAAGCTCTGGACGCGCTTGGGACAGGGCGGAGTTGGACAAATGGTGGACACTGCTTTCTGAGTGGATGTGGTAGGACAGCGCTGGGACAAGGGGGAGAGCCCTGGACAAGCTCTGGACGCGCTTGGGACATGGTACGTGTGGACATGGGATGGACGTTGGACAGTAAGGACAGGTTTGGACGATGACAGGACATCGACGTGGACACATGTGGAAACAGTTTGGACATGTTTGGACGTACTAGGACACGTTCATGACATAGTAGGACACCACGGGAAGCCTCCGGGACATCCTAACCCTGTCCCGCAGCCCCATCAGGGTTGCTCTAAGTATTTTATATGCTTGTTTCATACTCTAAAACATACTTAGAAAATGAAAAGAAAAATTTCCCAATGCTAGTAGAAGCAAGATATTGCCCTCGGAGAGGTATGATTCTTAATGATATTTGATGTACTCAACACTCAAATGAAATACATAAGAACAAGTAGAAGTGGGAAGTATTAATTTGAAAGCAGGCTAATGTCTGTCCACAAAGAGCTTTCAAGCCTTAGTTGGCATTAGGTTCCCCGTGCAATGACTTCCAATACCAAACACTATTCATTTGCTTTGAATCCGAAGGTAATATTCTTTTTATACCAAGCAGCCTTACATGATACTCAATACAAAGATTTTTTTTTTAAATTCAGGCATTTTATGCATTTGTTTTGGTACTTCTTACTTATAAAGCTCTACTATAGGCAGATCCACAACTGTGGTAACACATCACACCACTATAGGAATGCATTATTTTAGGACCTTAATGACATACTCACCAAATGGTGTTCACCATGTTTCATAACAGCCTACGAGCAATGAAATGCAAACACATGATTCCTAAAAGAAACCGGTCTTTGGTTCATGATGGAATTTATTGGCAATGGCTCGGAGCCAGATCCAAACACTGGGAAAGAGAGAGAAAAAAATTATGAGTAATGTTAAACATAACACAGCTAAAAGTACTGACATTCCTGTGAAACTTACCAAGTAAGATGATGAAAATGACGACATCTGCTTGACAATTCTGCAAATGCTGGTTGCCATCAGATATCGCCTGGGTCACACTTGGTTAACAAGAGGTAAAGCGCTTAGCTGGAGCTGAGGTTAGACAGGGTATGGCCACCACCTAAGAAAAAAAGAAGAAAAAAAATCAATATTCAAACAATTACAAATGAAAGGCAAGTTATAGCTCTCATGACTGAAGGCATTAGAAAGGCAGGTGTGCATGTTCATTCACTTTAACGACAAAAGTGTATGTTGGTTAGGTTACAGTAAACAAGTCATATTTCGACATTTCGACAGAGGCGAAAATGAACGAAAAGCTAGGCCAAACAAAGCATCAAATATGAATTCGGTTGCGATAAGCGACGCCAGACAAGTGTGCAAAGCAACGTGTCACAGAAAATGCGCATTCAAGGCGGAATCAAAATATGCAGCACGCAGGTATCGGATGCTTTAAAATGGCAATTTCAAACAAAACGCCGTGTGATGTTCACGTACCTCCATCGCGAAGATCGGCAACGAATAGGTAAAGCTGACAGGTGGACCTGAGGTAGGCACGGGTCTCTTTTAACAGGGGAAAAACTTTCCTAATCTACATGTTAGCAAACCCACTACAAAATCCATTCTCACGTAGCAGACGACTCAAACTTAGTGCGGTGTATCTCTGTTCTTTGGCGAACCCAGCGGAGATACTCCCTGAAGTTAACCAAGTCGCCCGGAGAGTGCGCTAATTGCCTTGTAGGTGGAACTCGATAGATCGGGGGTAGAGTCTCGAGTCAAACGATTGTGTTTACTTTCGTTTATAGATAAGTTGAGGGAGACATGAAGGTTATGTTGCCGTTTGTCGCTGGTTTTAATATTTCCAATTGGAAAATGCCTTGACATCGTAAAATTCACCTTTTTTCGAATCTGTTTTTAGTTGTTTCGTGATACATTTCTGTCTGGACACGAAACGTTTGTTTTGAGTGTCCTTAAGGTCGTTAAACTAAACTCACTGACTAGAAGCAGTTATTTCTATCATGTCATTCATTGTATTTTAAGACCTTTCACAATGGATAATCAATCAAGAGAGCGAGGTGACATCATACTCCTTAAAAATTCCATGTTTCTGTGGATGATATTTTGGTGAGTATTTACAGTCTTGATGACACTAGATCCAAACAAGTGTTATCAATTTTTGTGTACTTATACCACCTATATATTGCTGCTCATAGAGCACCTATTTTACATTTCTGATTGTGAATGCAATTGTAGTGTAGAATATCATTGCTGTTTCATAACACTTATCGTCTCAAAACAAATAAAGTCGTTTTCAAACGGCATTAGTAATTCCCAAACGAATATAATTGTTTTAATCCAAAACGAGAAAATTGTCAGGTGACGATAAGTTGCTGCCAGTCCATATGGGTTGCCAAGAATTTTCAACAAGATGAGTCGTTGTGGGACGACTTTCCATATCCACACAATGTCATCGTTATAGATTATAACTGGGTTGACCGTTCTGAAGTCAGACTAAGGGGTGGTTTTGTGATGGAAACTTGTAGAGAAATGTACCGTAATCCTACAACAATTTTTAACAGTGTTGTTCCGCTTCACAGCAGAATTAAAGTCGTAACAGGATAAAACTTTGAAATGCAGGTGATTCAGACGAACCAACTATTCAGAATGCTCGATCACAAACCAAAACACATCGAGAGAGAGAGACAAGAGACCGGTCTACGCGCTGATGACGTCAGCGCTGGGGCGAGCTTCGGTCGCGGTCGCTTCGGTTCGCGTTCGGCTCGGAGCTCGGCGCTCGGCTCGGCTCGACCCGATCGGCTGCACAGCTCGTCTCGCCCGTACCCGCTCCCTGTCCCGTCTTCAAATAAATTGTTCGTGTGAATAAACTAAATTTCAGATCAAGTCGACACTTACAATGGACCTTTGTAAGAGTGTGACCTTTCGATATCTGAGCGCGCTTTTCCGGTACATGCAGCCCTTCTCCCACATTAACTTGTCAAAGTCAGCCTACGACTCGGCCCCGAACTCACGTCATTACGCTCTCTTGCGAATACTTAATAATTACGTGTTTCTGAGAAGTAACACGGGTACCGACAGAAAGAGGGCAATCTGTAGCGTGCAGTAGTGTACTTGGTTTGGTATCGATTCACGCAAAATGAAGGAAAATCTCAATCTCAAGATAGCTCCCGCAGGTTGCGCGCCCTCTGCAGCGCAGGCGCGACCGCGCGGCCGGAGCGGAGCATCGCCTCAGCCGCTCCCCCCGCCGTTGCATACCCCTGATTTATCTTTTGCGGGAGCGCGAAAGTCAGAAAAAAGTCGATGGAGCCCAATGTATTCTTTGTGAAAACATCTATGAATACAAAGAATCGTCACCAACTACCACTTACAAGAGGCACCTCAAAGAATGCATAAAAAAACACAAGTTGGACGCAGAACCTACAGAACTCAAGGAGCCTTCAGCCCACATGAAGAACCAATTCGTGGTGGCAAGTGCGCAGTATTGCGCTGGCGCAATGAAGCCGCCTGAAACATTTTCTCACCCGGAAATGCAGAACCTAATAGGGTATTTCACTCCGTTTAAACCGGATCCAAAGAAGAAAAGTATTGCTTCCTGATTTGTTTCCTCCTTGACGCTGATTGGCTCAGGGGCGTAGGAACGTTTTTGGGGCAGGGGGGGCCGGCCCAATGCGGCCGTTTTGGCGCCCCCTCGTCGATTTTGGCGCCCCCCCCCCCCTTCTCCCCCAAAACAATGAAAAATGCACATTTAAAGCTGTCAAGTTTTGTATTTTTTTTTAAACAACTACTATAAATACTGTTTGCCAAAAACAAAGGCTCGGTAGGGGCTATTAACAAAAAGATGAATTAAATTATTGACATCTAAATTATCGACCTCCTCTTGATAACAATTTAAAACAGCTAGATGGTTGAGACGTTCAGCCGTCATTGTTGTCCGGAGGTACGTTTTAAGTCTCCAGAGGAGAGAAAAGCTCCTTTCAGCAGAAGCTGAGGTAGCCGGCACCACTAGGGTGCCCATCTTGGGCGCCCTTTACGTTTTAAGTCTCCAGAGGAAAGAAAAGCTCCTTTCAGCAGAAGCTGAGGTAGCCGGCACCACTAGGGTGCCCATCTTGGGCGCCCTTCGGGCGCCCCTGTGGGACGCCCCTTGACGCCCCTCCTTGGGCGACCGTTGGGCGCCCCTGCGGGGCGCCCCTTGGCGCCCCTTTGCGCCCCTTCGGGGCGCCCTCACAGAGGCATTTTGGCGCCCCTTTGGCCCCCCTGCCCCCCCCCCCCCCCGTTCCTACGCCCCTGGATTGGCTGCTGCCGTCGAACTTCTCGGACCGACCGCCCTAGTGGCGTGTCCGAGAACTTCGTTGGCGTAAGCCAATCGGCGTCAAGGGGGAAACAATTCAGGAAGCAATACTTTTTCTCTTTGGATCCAGTTTGAACGGAGTGAAATACCCTATTCAAACCTGCCTCTGCATCGGGTATGTGAAAACGGTTCTACGCACTGGAAATACAAGTGTGTGAATGTGGCATACTTTTAGGCGTATAAACGCCATTCATTCACAAAGAAACACAAGTGAGTGAATTTTAAAATTAAATTTCACACAGTTACTCAATTAAGTGTACGAATGGGCATTCACACAAATGCAATTGAGCGATATTGAAACACTTGCGTTTCCAGCCAGTGTGTATTCCGTTCATGTACTATATTTTTTTTTAATTTTACTGAAAAATAACGCGTGTCGATCACAACATAATAACGCAGTGCGTACTTACAGTTTTTGTGGCAGATGGTCTAAGCGAGCTTTAACATAAATTTTAAAAGGCACCATTGGATCCCTCGTAAAATTTTCCAACCAAACGAGTCTACATGATCTAGAACTAAACAGCAAGACAAAAAACGACACTGTAATGAACGTATGTGTCATGTCAACCCTATCACATATGGGGTCGTTTAATCGGATCTCGGGAATGCGATGGTGCCACCGAAAGTTTAATTTGAGTGTTCAGAACTCGTTTACATAAAAACTGTAGTACGTGCGGCGTCTTTAACTTCTGATCGACATGCGTCATTACGCAGTTTCCACTGTGCCATTGACACTCAAAATGGCAAAGGACAATTTTTTTCCATTGCAAGATGCTTCTGAGCGGATTGCCACAGCTGTCGAGGGGGAACACACTTAACCCTTATGCAGTTTTTTATGCATAACTGTGCACAATACAGGGTGAGCGACTTTGTATCTGCCAGACTTCGGGAGCGGATGGGGGACATTAAGACGAGTATTTTGATATAAGACACTTGGGGTCGGAAATTAAAATTACGCCCGCTAGAGGGAAATTAAATTTCGGAACCGAGCGCCGGCAGGTAGGCAACCCAAATCGGAAATGCTCACAATTTTGCGCTTAAGTAGTGGGTTTCCAGTCTAAGACATAAACGGTAGTTAGGGATACCTCGCGAGCTCGCGACGCACCTCTACGCCTACGCACGTTTCCCGCGAGACCGCGAGCCTCTCCGACGAGACTGTGGGTCTGGCCCGTGAGTTCTGCCCCGCCGTTGAGGCCCGCCGCCTCGCGTTGGAGGCCCGTGGCAACGCCAGGGAGGACCGCAGTCTCGTGGGGAAGCTGAGCTACGCCACGCCACGCCGCTCCTAGGCTGCCAGCCGGGTGGGTTGCCTACCTGCCGGCGCTCGGTTCTGAAATTTAATTTCCCTCTAGCGGGTGTAATTTTGATTTCCGACCACAAGTGTCTTATATCAAAATACTCGTCTAAATGTCCCCTATCCGCTCCCGAAGTCTGGCAGATACAAAGTCGCTCACCCTGTATTGTGCATAAGACCTGCAGGATTTTACGCAACCATAGTTATGCACAATTGAGCGCATAAGTTATGGACAACCAAAGGAGCTCCTCTTATGCACTTTCTTGTACAATTATGCATTTTTGAGCTCATATTAATTGTACATAAGAGAATGTGAGATGTGCATAAGCTATGCATTAATAAAATGCATAACATATGCATCACTTTTGACGGATCCTTTCTGCATACTACAGCGAGCATTCCTTATGCACATTTGAAACCTGAGTAGAAATATACATAACATATGCTCAATTTAAATGAAATGAAATTATCCCCTACGCTGCTAGAAACATTTCTACAATTAATACGTTGCTTAACCTGTACCAGACCGCCTAATAGAAAACCAATAAGACGATACTTGTCGAAAAAGATTCACACTCATTGCTCAGTACAAAACGCTTAATAACAAGAGTTATAGGAGATTTATCTAATCAGGGAAAAAAGACACTAGCGACAGCCAATCTTAGATGCAAATAATTGGATGAGGATATTTGTTGAGGAATTTTCCTGTCATACCTTGTATTGGCTGGTTGGTCAAAAATAGATAAATTAACAAACTTGTTTTAAAGGGGAGCATTTTATTGTACTTTCTTTCACATCCTTCTAACGTGCATCCACTCTGTTGTAGTGTAGGAGTTGACATAATAAAGCTGGTGGCAGATTAAAAAGACCTAAGAAAATTAAATAAAGACAAGAATGTTTATTTCTGTCATATCCGTTAAAAAATATTAAAATTGAAAAATTAGATCTGTTAAAGAGCTTACTCACTAGAGAATGTATAATTCTTGAAAGTATCATGAATAAGACAAGTGCTGGACAGTTCTTGCTTCATCATGATTCTCCAATGCTGAGCTATAATAGGCTAGTGCTTGTCTTCAGCGCCTGCACGGTCTTGGGTCGGCCAGCCCGCCAAACACCCCTGTGAATAATGCTGCAAAATGCCTACCCAATAGGCGGTTGCATAGCTGACTCACAGGATTGCTCAGCTGTTAAAGAATAAAGAACATGGATCATGCTTAAATGTTTTAAAACCTTCACTTCAAAATTCGATAACATTCAACTTACCACATGTTTATTTCCCTCATACTAGTTTCTTTTCTTTCATTTCAGAGATTTATTCAGTTATCTGAACGCCATGGTCGTAGGATGACTAAATCAACCAGCCAGTGATGTCACCTTTGAAGATTATGACGGGCTACCTGGAATAAGGTGAAGAAAGAAAAAGCTCTTCAGTAAGGCAAACATTAATTTGACTATAAAAATATAATGGTCAGATTTCTATTTGAATTACTTTGGGCATACTCCCTTCAGTCATTTAAAGCTTTAGAGCCACAGATTATCATCAAAGGAGATTTCACAGAAGATGGTTCAGCTAAAAAAAGAAGAAAAGGTTTTGCAGCTGACATAAAAAATTAACTTGAATAAAATGTTGTAAATGATTTAACATTCACCAGGAAATTCTTTCCATTGCTTGAGAAGGCATTTGAGCATGTGATATCAAAAGATCCTGTGGCTAAAAATATAAAAATAAAAAACAAGTGTAGGATTAAAAATATATTTAACTAATAAATGCACTACTACTGTAGTTTCAAAATAAGAGTATGAAGTATAATACCTTTGACTCTTGAGGTCTAACTGTCCAGTTTTTTACTCCTTCTTTTAGCTGACCCACCAAGTATTGGAAAAGTTTCAGCCTGTAAATAGATAAAAGTATAGGAGTCTTGTTTAAGACAAGACATACACATACCCTTTCTGCCATAAGGGACTCCTTATCCGTTTCTTTGATCCTAAAACTTTTGCCAGTGGGTTTTATTATATCAGTCTCTTCAAGCCTAGGACTTCTACCCATAGATTCTGAGCCTGCAGTGTCCTCATACCCAGAGTTTATGCATTTAGATTGTGTAGAATCTGTAGAGTCCATTCCATTGTTCTAGAACATTCACCAGCAGTGATACAGTAGTCTCTATCCTGCAATCAGAAATAAAAAAAATGCAAGTATAATACTTAGGATTGAAACATGGAAATAGGCAACAACAAGCATATACTCACAGTAGCTATGGCAGTAAAAATATCAAGTGATATAAAATCTTCATCTATTCCCGTGTCTGACTTATCTACTTCTTCTGTAAACTCACTTAGTAGCGACATAGAAAGTCTATTGATTTCTGCACCTGTGTCCACCAAGCCTAATGCTGATGCCACATACCAAGAAATCGAACCAGGAATGCCGCCCTCTATGGATAAGGTATGACCACTGCTTCTGTAAAAATACCGTTACCAAATACGGTAGGGTTACAGTCTTCATCTTGCGGTAGGGCAAACAATGCTTGGGTTGGACCGCAAATCTATGGTATGGCAAGGATCGTAAACTTATAATAAGGAGGTAAGGTCAAGACCTTATTCTACAAAATTGGATCACTTGTCACCCTGGGATATGGTCATGACCGTAAGATAACTGATGGCAACCACAGGTTTGTTGTGGCCGCTAGTGTTCACCTGTGACTTCAGGAGAGTAGAAACTTTTGTCCCAAACACAAACAAGATAATGACGCATGCTCTAGATATGGTCCCCAGAATATTCAAAGCAAATAGCAAAAAGAAATGGCCTTTGCATGGAAGTGCAGTGAAAAGATACTTCCCTTCAGTGGCTATTTCTTGTAGCCATTTGCTTTGAATAATCTGAGGACCATATATATAGCACGCGCCATTATCCAGTTTGTGTTTGGGACAAGAGCTGCTATTCGCCTGAAATCACAGCTTGACACTAGCTGCCGCAACAAACTCTTACACTACGATCCTTTGGTTCACGATAACTTTGGGCAGTTTGAACCATTATGGTAGAAGTTTAATTTGACTCCCATTAGGGTGCTACTACAATGTTTTGTACATATAGCTGGCTTTCTGGGCAGAATTCTCAAAGAGAAGGTGGATTTGTTAAAAGGGTACTCAGAAAGGGGAAGTGGAACAGTATTTAAAAGAATAAACTGAGGACCAAATAATACAATTTTGATTGCCTGGAATTGCCAGAGTTATTTTGAGTTATTTTGAGTATGATTCATAAACTTTGTTTAACATTACTATTACTTCAAAATGTAATATTTCGTCCTCAGTTGACTCTGTTAAATAGAATTACACTTCTGTCTAGACGGCTGAGTAAAAAATGATGTAGGAGCACCCTTACGGTCATGACCAAAACCCATGCATCGCTTTGAGTGGCAGAGGTTGATCAGGATTCAATATATTTTCATAATACATTTCTAAACAGAAGCGACATAACCTGTACTGGTCCCATGGTGGTTGGACTGTTATCAGATGAATTTCCATTTATTTTATCCGTAGCCCGTAGGTACATGTAAATTTGAAAGATTTTACTTTAAATAAAAATTCTGCGCCTCCATCTTCTTTTTCTTCTTACGAAGCAAGGTCAATCATTATAAAATAAACATTATTAAACTGGAGTCAGCTTGACTCCATGAAATGACCGTTTCACATAATTTCTTCGTAATGTTGGCGAACTATCCAACGTTAGGGGTGCTGAAAAGGCTGTACCTTTAATTAAAGTGTAATACTGAGTACTGCCGACTGATTCAGAAGATCGCTCTCACTCCCCCGTCCAGCTTACGTAAGTAGACAGGACCCAAACGGCAATCGAAAAAACGGATGTCATACGTCGTTAGTAGATTGTTAGTAGACATAAGTAGACATAAAATTCAGGGCCGCAATTGTATCTGTACACAAGTTACTGGGTCCTGCCAGCGACCCTAGAAGTTGATAGGACCCACCCCATATCCCTCTGGCAAGTGGAACACAAGTCGCATGTAAACTCGTAGTTTTCTGTTAGTAGATATTAGTAGACGTAACCAAAAAATTGACAGAAAACATAATTCAGCACATAAAATAATTATAGAGCTCCCGGGTCCCGCTAACATCTTAATTTTCAACAGATAAGTGCCATTGGACCAAAAACACATTTTTCTCACTTGACTTCGTTAGTAGATGATAGTAGACACGTTCGTTATGATTGTGACCCTCTCTGACCCGCTGTCGGGAAACAGAGGGCAAGTGGGTCCTGCCAACTTCTGACTTTTTACCAGACTTGTGCCATTTCACCTAAAACACATTTTCTTCACTTGACTTCGTTAGTAGATGATTGTAGACAAGTTCGTTTTGTGTGTGACTTTCTCTGAGCCTCTGTCGGGAAACTGAGGGCAAGTGGGTCCTGCCAACTTCCTTCTTTTTACCAGACGAGTGCCATTTTACAGAAAACACATTTTCTTCACTGAACTCCGTTAGTAGATGATAGTAGACACGTTCGTTACAATTGTGACCCTCCTGGCGCCCACACAATGGCCGTTAGCGAGGGGGAACGCCTGCGACAAACTGGATAGGCCAATCCACCAAGCACTCGTGTGAAGTTGGCGGCCTACCCGTGGACAACCGGATTTCTGTAGTAGGCTAGCAGCTGTGGTGGCATGTGGCAGTCAGAGGCAGCGGGATCACCTGTCTCAGAGGAGTGCCAGAGCACCGCCGCGTCCACGGCGGCCCATAGGCTTGTCCTAGAGGCAGTCTCGGGAGGGGTGGTCTGCGGTTCCTGCTGGCTCTCTACCACCTGCCCCGCCTCAGCCATTTTCTCCGCCACTCTGCCACCTGCGAAGTTTTCAGATAGCTCAAATCAACAGTGCGAAAATTCAACATGTAAAGCTAAAACCGAATTATATGATGACAAACTTACTTATGTAGCGTACTGCCGCCGATACGGCCCGTGGGGACTCGAAGACATGCTTTTTGTATCGCGGATCCAACATTGTTGCAACGGCGTAAGGACGCAAAAATTCAACGCCACTAAATCGTTTGTTGATTTCTGCTAGAATTTTTTGCTACATGTTGTAAACTTGCCCGTGGGTAGGCTGAAATGCACCGACGCCCTATATAAAGAAAAAAATCATGTTATCATAAAAATAAATATTTCTAAAAAAGAAAAGTAATAATTAAAAAAAGCATACCTTTTTTAGTCCATAAACCATTGGGATGACCTCACTTAGAGTTACTGAGGAGCCCTTGGAAACGAGTAGGGTAGCTTCCGCCAGGGGCCTCAATAAATCTCTCACCTCGAAAAGAATGTCGAGATGCTGTCCCGAAATTAAGTTTGGGGGCTTCCGTTTAGTTGAGCCCCGCTCCCTCTGCAGCCTCAGGAGGGTGCGACTCACACAGTCATTTAGAGCTAGAAATCTGTCCACCATGTAGAAGCACGAATTCCATCGTGTCCTTACTTCTTGCACTAGTTTCAGTGCTTCGTGCTCTCTCTTTCCTGACTCCACTTGCAATTCAATTAACATGCGTGATGCGACATCACTTGTCCTGAAAAAACGCACTATGCGCTTCACTTTGATGAGGAGAGAACGGATGGTGACAACGCCGTCGTCCTCGTTGTCACCCTCCTCTTGTAGGTCCTCCAAAAGTGCTTCGGCTTGTTCTTCGTCGTCCGGAATGATACAATGAAGCTCTTCTTCCGAGGGCGCTTTAGATTGTTCGAGTCCCATGGCAGCCTGCCCGACAGAATTTAAGAGATGAGCGGCACACGATACGTGTTTGTCCGCGTGTTTGTCCGAGCCGAATTCGTCGCGCACCGCGTTCTTGATATTCTGCCCTCCATCAGTAATTACTGCTCGAACTTTGGATCGGACCACCCTAGGGTGAGGGCTGGTGGCATCTCCGGCAGCTGCAGGGTGAGCTGAGCCACCAACCCGCCGTCGGCGTCCTCCAGAGTGGCTGTCACTGGTGAAGGAGGAAGGGCGGGGCGGATGCTGGGCGGCGTGGGCGACAGCGGGGACACCATCGGGGGCAGGTCCGCCATCTCCAAGAGGGCGTCGGCGGCCGCCACCTGCTCCCCGTCGAGGCTGTCTAGGAACATCACCGCCGACGCCGCTCTCCTCGCGACGGCGTACTGCCCCCCAGGCAAAGCTTCCTCCTGCACAATTAAACATAAGGTTCACGCTAAAAAAGCCGCGGGCCCGTGCGACGAACGAGGTCCCCGTCGAGGAAGCGCCCCGCGCCCCGAGACCCTCATATCCGATCAGCTGTGTTGTGTTCCCACGCTCAGCTGCCACCCCGAGCCGAGCGCGAGCCGAAGCCGAGCCGAACGAGAGCCGAGCGCGAACGGCGCGAACCGAGACGGGACCACGGCAGCAGCCCCGCCTCGCCCCGCCGCAAAGCGAGTATACAAAATAACAACATGTTCATTTTACAGTTTTTCGAACGTCAGATTGAACACTAGAACTGATCAGAGCACAGGTTTGAATGTGGCGGCCCAGCCAGGCCTAGCTGAAGCTCGGTCAGGCCAGCCCGAGCTGCTACCCACGCCCCGCATCCCGTTCCCACGCTTGGTTTTAACACTTTCAACACACTATTCACTCTACTCACAAACAAGCGGTCCATCTCTGCCTCCTCGCTGGTAGTAATTTTGATAATAAGTAGGTCTGTCTCCTCCCGCTCGGGGCTGCCGGCCGTCATGTTGAAGCGGATTTTTCTTCAAAACTACACTTCACGATAGAATTCTTCTAGAGATGTGCGAACATGTTCGGATTCGAACGAACACGAACGAACCGAACACGATGTCTGTTCGTTCGGAAACGAACATTAAATGTTCGGGCACGAACTGTTCGGAAAATATCGTCTCAGAGCGTTCGTGGTCGAACAACATTTCACCACTTCTTTGCATAAATTCAGTAACAATGCATTAAAATCAACTTTGATAAAGAAAAATGTACCGCAGCTGAAGAAATAAACGCATTTTAGAAATTGTCCAGCATTAAAATGATTAACAGTATTAAGAAAAAAGAATTTAGTTTGAAAGTTGTTTGTTCGGATACGTACACTAATGTGTTCGGTTCGGTTCGTTCGAGGTGATTTCAGATGTGTTCGTGTTCGGTTCGGTTCGAGTTGTTTTCCTAATTTTTTGTTCGTGTTCGTTCGAATTCGAACCAAGCCTGTTCGCACATCTCTAAATTCTACCAAAACTTTATGTCCTTACGACGCCGAGGTCTCGAGAGGAAATGTTGTCCAGTCCCGCCCCCGTCGCTCGGCTCGGCTTCGGCTCGCGTTCGGCTCGCGTTCGGCTAGGATTCGGGTTTCCAAAATTCTAGCCAATCAGTTTTGATTCTGAACTTACTTTATGCAGACGACACGCCCGCTAAGGATCACTCCGACGCCGGGCGGGGGCGCACTGCGGGTGGAACAGGCTGACGGACAGACGCCAGACAGACGCCGGGCGGAAGCAGGCTCCCCACCCTCCACCCCGCCGCAGCCCGACGTTCCAGCGCCTATGGATCACGGTAGAGGGAGACCCGGTGGCGGCACGAGACTACCTGAGCTGACCCCGGAAATCGGTGCCGGATTCCTTTTCCCTGGGCGGCCACCAGAGCGCGCGTCGATCTAGCCTGGGCCGGCTACACCGGCGGTTCAGCCTACCTGAAGCCTGGGCCGCGCACCCTGCCTGCCGGCCGCCCGGGATCAGCTTAGCGAGGCTGGGGTTTTACGCACTTCGCTAGGCCGGCCACCACGCCTCCCGGGCACGGTGGAGAGCACGGTGTAGAGAGATACCACGGTGGAGAGAGACCCGGTGGCGGCACGAGCCTATCCCTCCCGTGCTAGCGCCTGACCCCGGAATCGGTGCCGGATTCCTCTTCCCTGGGCGGCCGCCAGGGGCGCGCGGATCGAGCCTGGGCCGGCTACACCGGCGGTTCAGCCTACCTGCAGCCTGGGCCGCGGACCATTCCTGCCGGCCGCCCGGGATCAGCTTAGCGAGGCTGGGGTTTTACGCACTTCGCTAGGCCGGCCGCCACGCCTCCCGGGCCGCCCCAACAGCTGCTGAGCGTGAAGAGCCGGGCCAGGCTAAGCTGATCCCGGGCGGCCGGCAGGCAGGGTGCGCGGCCCAGGCTGCAGGTAGACTGAACCGCCGGTGTAGCCGGCCCAGGCTCGATCCGCGCGCCCCTGGCGGTCGCCCAGGGAAGAGGAATCCTGCACCGATTCCGGGGTCAGCTCAGGTAGGCTCGTGCCGCCACCGGGTCTCTCTCCACCGTGAGAGATACGGTGGCGGCACGAGCTGGCCTTTCCCATAGGAGCCGCTGAAGCAAATCCTGGGACAGATTCTACTTACCTACCCGTCCGCCGCAGCGCGGCGGTCGAGTGAGGGTAAACTTAAGGGCCGGTCCCGCCTACCTGCGGTCTGGGGTGTTAATCCTCACAGCCGGCGCTCCCGACTTAGCTTAGGAAGAGGCACGGTGTAGAGAGATACGGTGCCGGCACGAGCCTACCTGCGCTGATGTAAGATCCGTACCGTATTCTAGTTGCTGGGCCGGCCGCAGCGCGGCGCGGCGGTCAGGTAAGAGTCAACTAACGTGCCGATCCCGCCTACCTGCGGCCCGGGTCGAGCACCCCGACCGCCGGCGGGCCCGGCTCAGCTTAGCACGAGCAGGTCAAGCATTAGGGGGCCAGTTGATGGTCCCGCCGGGCCCGCCGGGCGCGCCCCCCACCTTCTTTCGCTGTGCCACGCGAGGGAAAGTACTTGACCTGCTCGTGCTAAGCTGAGCCGGGCCCGCCGGCGGCCGGGGTGCGCGCCCCGGGCCGCAGGTAGGCGGGATCGGCACGTTAGTTGACTCTTACCTGACCGCCGCGCTGCGGCGGCGAGCGGGGGTACTAGAATACGGTACGGATCTTGCATCAGCCGCCAACACGGGAAAGGCCCGCTCGTGCCGGCACCGTATCTCTCTACACCGTGGGAAGAGGAGGCTCAGCATCACAGCCGCGCGGCGGCGGGTGGGGGGCGGGCGGGAAGTTTGTAGGAATGAGGTGGGTAGGGGGGCAGGGCGGGACTGTGCAAGCAGTGCGTTTGATTCGTTTTTTTAAATGAGTGTATGATTTGTTGTGCTTGTCATGCATTCGTGTTGAAGGGGATTCTAATCTTACATTGAGTTTTAGTGCCTTCTCTGTTTTATTCATTTAAAATCATGCTTGCCGTGAAATTTTCGCCATGTTCCTTTTTACTCGTCTGCTGTCAGCCACTGCCCTGTCTGACTCCGCGCACACGAAGTGCATTCGAGTATTTAAGTAAAAGGTTATGATGCTGGTGGTCAGCCCGCGCTGGTGCAGATCACAGCCAACCAAGTCCAGTCCCCCATGTGAACTTAGCAGTTCATCCAAAACTGTGAATATGAGGGTTCCATGGACCCCACATCCAGATGCGACGGTCATAACTGCCTCCTCCAGCTGTAAAAGTTGGGGCACTTTGTCAGTTCATCATTTCAGCCTGTGCTTGTTTATTTATTTATTTATTTATTTATTTATTTATTTATTTATTATTTCTTTATTATTTATATGAATTTTAGAGTGAATGTGGCTTTAGTATACAAATCTAACCTTGACTAACAGCTCAAACAGTTTTTGAGACGGCCTCAGTAGACCTCCTCTTGTCCGGATGGCCAGCAAGGACTCCCGTTCTAGAAACTCATCTTCTTGCAGCAGCATTCTTTGGCACTCAGTGCACTCACTAACAGGTTTAATTTGCCTTACTTTGCGAGCTACATATCCTCCAAAGGCAGTTAGAGCATAAGAGTCAACAGACGCTGTTAAACCCTCATGAGTTCCAAGCTCGAGTTCTTCAGGTATCTCAATCTCTGAATCTAGTAGTTCATCTATTCTTTCCTGCAGTTCTAATTTTCGAATCTTATCATCCTCTCCCTTTATGTCTTTCAACTGAAGCATAGTGTCCATAACTTGCCCTCCAGTCACGTTACTTCCCCTGGGAGGTTTAATTAATGAGTAAGTCATTAACAGCCTGTACACATTAATGAACATACGTGGATCAGGATGCTGGTTCGATCCACAGGCACCCCACCCCGTATGTGTCGAAAGAAATGCTGCATATTGAAAACAATAAATTATTAGGGTAAGGTGCCCAGTGATGGACACTGTACCAGTGATGGACACCCTCGTCCTTTAGGCCCATTTTGCCGCCAACCAAGCGAAATTTTCGATGCACCACTTTCGAGCGTTTATTCTGTCATCCTTTGGCAGCAAGATGCCGCTCGGGTTCCGGTTCGGCGACGCGCCTGTAAAGCGCACTGGGGCTGCGCGCAATAGGCTGCACGTTCGGCCGCCAGAGTGCCGGCGATCTTAGTGAGACAGCTTAGCGCAGGCTTCTGCGAGGAAGGCTGGCGTTCCGCACCTACCCATCGGAGCTGCACGGGACGAAGTCTGAGTGGATGAGGAAAGGGTGTAAGCTACAATTCTACGTAAGAGTTGCCAATTGTTTTCGACATTTAGAGGGGGAAAGGGGGGGTGTCCATGACTGGGCCGGAAAAAAGCAGTTTGCCCTAATGTGGACACCATGGGATATGCTACTCGATTGCTCTTATTTACGGGGCGTGCACGAAGGTGGGTTGGAAAAACGCGTTGAGCAGACTATAAACAGTGTGAGCGAGAGACCGCGAGTGAACGGGCGTGCTCCGAGCCTGGTCCGAGCTGAATCACCCTCCAGCGACGACGGTCCTGACGACCCGGACATAGTCGAACCACGCCCGGCAAGCAGCGCCTCCAACACCTCCCTGCGGGATGTTCTAGTGTGGCCACACAGTCCACAACGCAAGGGCAAGCGGCAGGTGGAGCGCATGCCGTATGTCACGACGTCGAAGCGATGGCGCGACATGCAAGACGAAAAAGACAGAAAGAAGAGGGAAGCAGAGGCCGAAAAGGAGGCGCGAAAGGAGGCGCGGTTGGCCAAAAAGGCTCGGCAGGACGCTGAGAAGGCCGCCAAAGCCGCCGCTGCTGCCATCAAGCGTGCCGGAGCAGCCCCAGCCCGGCGAAGCTCAAGAAACAAGAAATAATCCAAGAGTGTCCATCACCTTGCACTAGGGTGCCCATCACTGGGCAAGAGGGGTCTATCACTGGGCAAAGTGTTCTTTTTAGTTCCTATTTTTTTTTCTCTATAAATAAATTTTATTTTTCCGTTTTCGAAACCTGCAGCATGTTTGTTGAACCTTTTAGTACACCCCTGATTTTTCTGGTTTTGCTCTGACGTGTAGAGCCGCACTGGTAGGGCGATATGTAAAAGCGTGCGCTTAAAGGGTCCATCACTGGGCACCTTACCCTATCAGCTAAAGAAATATATTTTTTCTTTTACAGGACTGTCCATTTACCTCCAATGAATCTTGGTTAATACGCCTTGTCATGAGATACATGTAATGACACTCTGTGGATAGATATTGCACCAGGCTTAGTGCATTTTTATAGTAACAACCAAACCTAGCCAGCACGAAGTTGTCATCTCATCGTCATATTTCACATATGGCTGCCATGGTTTTCTGGTCCTCATTTTTCTCTTACTAAGCAAGCATGCCTTTTCGTATTTTTCTTTAGCCATCTGGTTAATGGTACAGTCAAAGTTCCTAATTCCGGACACGTACTCTAATTTCGGACAAAACTGCGTCTTTTGCTTTAAATGCTTAGAAATCAGATACTTTTTTAGCTGATGTCAACTTCATGGGTATCAATCGATTGGGAAAAGAGCCCTCTTTGATATGAGACAGGTTGGGTGTGGATCAGACTTCGTTTCATTGAACAGCGCGCGCTAAAAGTTAAATAAACACTTGAAACAAATAACAAATGACTAGAAAAAAATCATGGTCAACTTTACGTTGTCAGCACGGAGGTGCCGAGAGGGGCGCGAGTCTGGATTTTTTATATGTTATAGTGCAATAGTTTCTGAGTCTTTGTACTTTTTTTTTTAGATTTTCTATGCGAAGCGCCGTTTGGTTTCTGTAAACAGATTACATAGTGTCTGCAATTCCGGACACTTTTTCTTATGGGAAAAATACATGGGGTTTCTTAAAGTTTGTCCTACAAAAATTGTATGAAAATGTTATTTGTTGGAAATGTAATCTCAAACACAATTTGTTTTATGGTGTGCAACGATATCTATGCTGGTTTAGGAGCAATGACGTGGTGAACATAGCGTCTCTGATTTTCTCTTTTAAGACCATAGAGCCTTAACGAGTTCCGATATCGTTGCGGACCATATAACAAATTTTGTTTAAAATTTAATTTCCAACAAAAAAGATTTTATGGAAAAACATGTACTTTGAAAATTGCAGCTTTGGCAGCAATTAGGAACTTTTTGTCCGGGATTAGAAACACATGGATTTTAATTTCGGTCACTGCTTTTTGAGCTCGCGTTTGAACAAGAGTTGAGATAAAAAATCTTGCGACACGTCATCAGGTGGGTCCTATGGTCTAGTTTCTTCATTCACGGAGCGCCTTTAACATCTCTCGTACATCAGGAGTTATTTAGAAAATACGTCAAATTTCGTCCGGAATTAGGTACTTTGACTGTATCTAAATAACTTAAAAACTGAACAAGGGTCTGAAAAGAGACATTTGTTATGGTTGTTCTTAAGTTTGTCTTACTTGTCATAATAATTTTGTATAATTAATTTGAAATTCTATTACTTTGTGGTGAATTGAATCAGGATTCGGCTTCAGAGCGTGATAGGGAAGCTGTGAATTCATGGCGTCTACAACACTATTTATCCTTCTAATGAACTGTATCGTGGGGCCTGCATCCTGAAGGCTGGGAGCCTTGAGTGTTGTCATGTAGTGTTCCATGGCATCCGCAACTCTCCCTCCAAAGAACTAAAACTGAGTTAAGTAACTAAAAATGGTCCAGTTTAAAGTTATTTGAAAACTTTAGATTTTTTTTATTTTTTTTTTTCCTGCATTGCCAGGCGGACCTTCATCTTTTGATAGTTGGTAGGTTCGAGGTGGTCTTTGGAAAGAGTGAACACACCTTTAATTCCCTTCTTTTCCTCTAATCCCAAAACTATTTTCCAATGCTCTAGCTTCACCATCCCTTCTGGTAGCTCTACAATTAAAACAAATTCAATGAGATAAAAAATAACAAAAATTTATGTTTCTGCTTTAATAAAAAAAAATTCTTACTTTTAGCTGCTTTTTGTCTAAAATTCTGGTCCACAGGCTTTTAATCAGATGTGGGAAATCTGAGGCGAACCGCAACTGTCGAGCACTGTCAACAGAGTGCTCACAGGCTGGAGAGTGCTGATTTATACCAAAGAGATCCCACATAGATCTGTTCCAAGTTGCTGCATCAGTTACAATGCAGTCAACATAGAACCCCGCATTTTCTGTCAATGCCACTGCTTCCAAAATAATTTTGTGTAATTTATCTGATTCTACGGCCCCACAGCTTAGAAAGGCTCCAAGGCTCTGGACCCACTGTCCTTTGAATGGTTGAAACATAACCACCAGTGCGTGATGTCCCCTTTTATCCTTGTCACTTTCTTCCTCGAAGCCACCTAAATCAACCAGCCCATGGACTTTGCAGGTGTTACTGTCAAAGTATGTGCGGCTTTCAAGGGCAATTTCATCAATTAGTAGGGAACCTAGAAAAGAAACAATTTTAAGGCTGCTGTCTGTAATTTTAATTTGATTTCTCTCGAAATCTGTAATTTCGTATGTACCATGTCGTTCTCCTGGCTGGTATTGTTCGCCTTTTGATTTCATTAGTGTGAATACATTTTCCTGAAATCCAAATGCAGGCCGGAGAGCTTTCATATACCTCAGTAGAGTGCGATGACTTGGGAGGGCAAGTTTATTATCATCTCTTAATTTTTCATAGAGCCCTGGAGCCTTTATTCGCATTAGGATGCATTCATAGATGAATTGAGTGGTGTACCTCCTATTTTTTTTTATTTTCATGTCTTGCAGCATCAAAGCAGGCCTGCACTAGGGGTCTTTGTTCTTCTGGAAGTAAAGACAATATTTCCTCAACCCGCTTTTGTTTAACCTTCAGGAGATCTTTCATAGTATCTCGAACTTCAGCTTTCAAGGTGTCCACCTGGCATTTAAAAGTGTTGTGAGTGTTTGGAATGTATATGGAAGTGTAAATATATACCTTTTTATATCTTTAAATTATATTTTTTAGATAGATAGATTTTACCTTTTTTGCTAATCTGGCTGCTGCTTGAGTATGCACTTTAACTTTGGCTCTCATTTCTTTCAATCTATCACCCATGGTCTTTCTCTCCTCTTGCTTCTTCTTTGATCTCCTGACTATAACACATTTTGCGCAACGAATGGTTTTGTTGCTTGCATTTTCAGGCAAGTGTCCCAGACAGCCATCGGTCCATTCTCTCTTCCTACACTCTATGTCAGTCACACCAACGCATGCTCTTATGAACTGCAGTCTTTTCAGTTCGCTCAAAAGATCTTGTTCAGTTTTTAATTCTTTACCATTTATTTCTGTTTTGTTAACAAATAATTTAGGAGTTAAGGAATCTGTGAATAATAAAACTTTTTCCACGAACAGGCGTTGTGGCTCAAGTTTTGTGAAAGCTGTTCTTTGTTCTGAAATTAGAAAAGTATTACCAATAAACAGTATTTTTAAGATTAATTTTGGTGTTAACTTAATTTTTTCTTATGAGCAAACCATTATCAGTGTGTACACCCCAGAACTTCCCCGGCAGTTTGAAAGACCTTTCCCTTGAGTGAACTCCATGAAGCGTGAGAGGGACATTCTCAACAGCTACAGCTGATCTCTGAAACGCGTACAGTATGACTATGTAGAAAATTAAATGTAATAATTATTTTTAACGCTTTGAAATGTTGTGCGTTAACACACCTCAGTACTCTGGCTGCCAGGCACGGCAATAAGTTGCCGCCTAACTGCAACACGTCGCTCCTGTACTTGAGGTGTCACATTTTCCTTGTTGCTGGTCGCAAGGGCAGATTTGGGGGCAGGCTGCAGTTTGACGGGACTTGGAGGCATGGAGGATGTATCCATGGCAGAAATGGAGCTTCCCGAGTCCACGGAGGCCTCTAGGGCCCGCGCCCGCAGCCTCTCCGGACTGGGGCTGATGGACATTGCCTCCGACGGGCGTGCGGGGGTGGAAGCGTATGACCGCTGTGGACTCGGGCTGATGGACATTACCTCGGACAGGCGTGCCGGGGTGGCCGACACCGCCCCCGGCGGGCCGGCGGGGGTGGACCCGGACGCCTGTGGCCGTTGTGGACTGGGGGTGGCCGACACCGCCCCCGACGGTCGTGCCGGGGTGGCCGACACCGCCCCCGGCGGGCCGGCGGGGGTGGACCCGGACGCCTGTGGCCGTTGTGGACTGGGGGTGGCCGACACCGCCCCCGATGGGCGTGCCGGGGTGGCCGACAACGCCCCCGGCGGGCCGGAGGGGGTGGACCCGGACGCGTGAGGCCGTTGTGGACTGGGGGTGGCGGGGAGACGTGGACGAGCAGGGGTGATCGGTACTTTGAATAGAGATGCACCGGGTCTAGGTGCAGGAGTCGGTATGGGAGGGCGGGGCGGGGAATATCGAGCATCTGCTCCGAATAGGGAGGGCACAGCGGTCTTCGACAGCTCGGGCATGTACAATTTCATGACGTGCACCCTCCCGTCAGCGAGCTGTGTCACTTTATGTGTCGTGATTTGCGTGGGCCGGAAGTGCCGAGCGCAGACATAGGAGCCCAGGGTAAGGGGTGGGGGCGTCACTCTCGTCGACTCCCGACGTGGGATCACTTTGATCCACTCTTCTAGGAGAGCCGAAAAGAGTTTTATTTTTAACTTAAGCCCACACCCTCGTACAGTCCTGTTGGCCGTACCTTGTTGGGACATTTGAAGACAGGTACGCCTCCCTGTGACCCCTTCTGCCCGGTCTGGCACCCCCTGACGACGCACACGCGTGCTTGACGTGTGCACTGTGCACCCTGTTCGCGCTGGAGCGTAACCTGACCAACGGCTACGATAGCTACTTGTTTCGAATTTCCCGCCCGCCCCCCGCCCGCCGCCGCGCGGCTGTGATGCTGAGCCTACTCTTGCTAAGCTGAGTCGGGAGCGCCGGCTGTGGGGATTAACACCCCAGACCGCAGGTAGGCGGGACCGGCCCTTGAGTTTACCCTCACTCGACCGCCGCGCTGCGGCGGACGGGCAGGTAAGTAGAATCCGTCCCAGATCTTGCTTCAGCGCAGGTAGGCTCGAGCCGCCACCGTATCTCTCTACACCGTGGTGGAAAGAGATACGGTGGCGACAGGAGCCTACCTGCTGTGTGCTGGCGGCTGACCCCGGATTCGGTGCCGGATTTCTTTTCCCTGGGCGGCCACCAGAGCGCGCGTCGATCTAGCCTGGGCTATCTACACCGGCGGTTCAGCCTACCTGCAGCCTGGGCCGCGCACCCTTCCTGCCGGCCGCCCGGGATCAGCTTAGCCTGGCCCGGCTTTTCCCGCTCAGCAGCTGTTGGGGCGGCCCGGGGGGCGTGTCGGCCAGCCGAGCGAAAGGCATGAAACCTCAACCTCGCTAAGCTGATCCCAGGCGGCCGGCAGGCAGGGTGCGCGGCCCAGGGTGCAGGTAGGCTGGACCCGACGGTGTAGATAGCCCAGGCTAGATCGACGCACGCTCTGGTGGCCGCCCAGGGAAAAGGAATCCGGCACCGATTCCGGGGTCAGGCACTAGCACGGGAGGTTCAAGGAAGGAATGTCCGCAGGAAAATGTCCACTACGAAAATGTCCCCAATTTTAACGTCCGCTTCCATTTTGTCCGGCGGAAAATGTCCGTGACAGCAATGTCCTACAGATAAAATGGCATCCTTTTCACAAGTCCGCATATTTAATGGCCGTTAATGGCCTTAGTGAGAAGGGCTGTGGGGTATTGTCGAGGGGTGCCTCACTGTCTCCCATCAGTGTACACCCTGAACTCCAATCATTTTCCAATCACTTTGCAATCACTTAGTTTGACGTCCAACAGCCGCATTTCTACTTAAAATTTCACAAAATCTTCGAATTTTGTTAAAAAATTTGTGGAAATTTAACGTTTTTGTATATTGTGGCGAAAATTTTGACTCGAATCATGAACGAGATCTCCAATCAGTGTTACACCCATCCAAACAGTGAGGTACCCCTCGGGTATTTTTGGCTGGGGGCGAGCAAGAGAGGGCTGCAGCTGGCAGAGGCTAGGGGCCCTCCTGTGAGAGGTGCGCAAGCGAGGCGCCGCAGAGCCAATCAGACAGCTCTGGTAGTCCTCTGGAGAAGCTGGTCCCCAAAAACCCCATGCGCGAGACTTATCCCCCCGGACTACCTGCAGCCAGCTTACGGAATTTCCCACTCTTCACCTTCGCCTCCGTAGTCTCACGTGGGGTACCCCTGCTCTGTCCCCAGCCCATTGGACTACCAGTCCAGTTGCTTGCGCACCTCTCACAGGAGGGCCCCTAGCAGAGGCCTGGCAGAGAGGTAGGCAAGCATGGAGCTCCTCCGATCCAAAAAGGAAAAGAATCTCCCGGTGTTTATTGTTTTCTACTTTATATTTTTGTTTGGTTAAAATTATTTTTCAGTCATTCTTTTGTACACTCATTGTTTTCTACCGAATTATTATTGTTTGGTCAAAATTATTTTTCAGTCATTCTTTCGCACACTTATTGTTTTCTACCTTATTATTTTTGTTTGGCTAAAATTATTTTCCAGTCATTCTTTTGTACACCTATTGTTTTCTACCTTATTATTTTTGTTTGGTTCGTTACTTTTTCATACTTCCTTTGCAAAGTTGTTCCCACATACACTTATTGTTTTCATTTTTAAAAAAAAATTGTTACAGTTCTCTTTATACTTTCCTCTTTAATTTCTTGTACCTCATCATTCTTAGAACGCTTTTTCCAGTTTTTACTGATTTAATAAAATTGATGCCTTATCACCGTGGGCCTTTATATTGTGGCCATAGAAAAAATTTGACTTGATTTTTGTGGACAATTAATTTCTGCGGCCTTTTTCTCTTGTCGGACGTTCCATTTTTGCGGACATTATTTTTGTGGACATTTCTTCCCGGGACATTTCTTCCTGTAACCAGCACGGGAGGTATAGGCTCGTGCCCCCACCGGGTCTCCCTCCACCGTGCTATGGATCCTGTGTAAACCATACACCTTTGTAGAGGCGCCGTGGCCGCGTGCGCTACGGCTCTGACTTCTGAGCTGACGGTCGAGGTTCAGATCCTGATACGCTCAACTTCCGTTTTCACCTGCGGACGACAATTGAATGTGCAGGGGCATGATTCACGCAAAAGTAGACGATTCATTTTTTTTTGAATTTTACTTACCTGTCCTACTTGTCGAGAGGGGCGGACGCTCCCTGTTGCTCTTCATGCTGCATCACACAGTGACGCGGCCCACGGCACCGCGGTGCGGCGGCGGTGGTGCGCGGCGGTAGTAGCACTTCGGTATAAAACCGGCGCACGAAGACCACGGCACACAGTCTCGCTTCAACGTGCGCCATGAGTATCGCTCTCGCTCTGCTTACACTGTGTCTCACTCCTAGCTTAGGCGGAGTCGTTTTTAATACCACGAACACCACTTGTGTTAGTTGCGATGTAACCAGTTCGGACACGTTGTACTTTATTTGTGCTCTACTGGTACTCCTCGGCGCATTAGCTGAACTGTGCAGGTGGTGTCCCGACCGCGCAACAGTTAGCGCGCCACTAGCGCGCCAGGTTTAAACCTCAGTCTCGTTGGCGCGCGGGCGCTGTGGGCAGGCGGGAGGCGCTGTTGCCTTGCCGGCCCACCGGCGCGTCACACACATTTTCATACCCATGGCGGGAGAATTCAAAACGCAGCGACACTCAACTTAGCACGGAATTTGGTGAAAAATGTCAGGAGCGGGATTCGAACCCACCCCCTCAGACGAGGACCAGAACACTCGACCGGGTAAACCCTTAAGTCTGGCGCCTTTGACCGCTCGGCCATGCTGACATCTCTGGACACTCAGTGTACCGAGGGCCTCTTAGGTTACGCCCCTTTCATCCTCGATGTGAACTTAGGCCCTCCCTCAACTTCAGTTGGGTTACACGTCCTGACCTGTCGTGAACTTAGGTTAGTGCCTTTCACCCTTCACTACGCCCCTTTCATCCTCGATGTGAACTTAGGCCCCTGGGGTTACGCCCCTCCCCTTTCACTTGGGTTAGGTTAGGTTAGCCATCCCTTTCACCCTTTCACTTGGGTTACGTTAGGTTAGCCATCCCTTTCACCCTTTCACTTGGGTTAGGTTAGCCATCCCTTTCACTTGGGTTAGGTTAGGTTAGCCATCCCTTTCACCCTTTCACTTGGGTTAGGTTAGGCCCTCCCAAGATGGCGACCCGCGACATTGGGTAATAACATGATGACCCCGCGAAAATGGGTATTCTATACTACTAGCATGATTTAGAATTTGACCTAAATTTTCCAAGAGCACTGACATAATGGACTAGAAAGAAATACGAAATTAACGTGCATGAGACTTGGTTCATGCAAAACAAAATTGGAAATAAAACAAAACAAATAAAAACGAGAGAGAATAATTAGGGTTCGGCCCTGGTTCCGTCGCTGCTGCTCTCGCAAACGATGGCGCTCATCAATATCTGGCATCCGCTGCCAAAAGAATTGCATCAGTTCTTGCTGCATCTCAATTGCAGCCTCATCAGGGTAGTGCCTGAGCTGTGAGACCAGGTATGCAGCCCACACCGAGTTGTTGTCCTCGCGCGGGGCCCGGTTCGCCTGCTCCACCAGCTGGTCGGCCAGCATGCCAAGCCGCCTGTCCACCCACGATGACGTATGCTTGGGCAACTTGGGGCATCGTAGAGCGAAGGGTGGGCAATGGTGGGGCGTTTTAGGGCAACTATGGGGCAAATATGGGGCAAATATGGGGCAACTCGGGGGCAACTCGAGGGCAACTCGAGGGCAACTCGGGGGCAACTCGGGGGCAACTCTTGGGCAACCCTTGGGCAACCCTTCGGCTACCCTTCGGCTACCCTCGGGCTACCCTTGGGCAACCCTCTACAGGAGCAAAGAATGGGCAAATCGGGGCAACGGCCTCGTTTGCCGGCTAGAGGCGCTCGCGGGGCGCACGGGGCTGCGAATTTCGATGCAATAGTCGACCCAGCGTTACTTATGTTGTTTTATTTTGCGAGATCCGTCGCAGCGCGAAGAAGTATGTCCGTTTTATCACCCTCGCATTCATTCGACGAATCACGGGAGAGTCCCTGCGACATTGGGGATAGGCCAGCTATAGCAGTAATGCGAGGGGACTGGCTGCCTACGTACCACGGGCTCGGAGCTCGCAGAGCGCAGCAGGACACGGGAGGGACAGAGCACACTAAGAACGAGCCCGTGCGATATGCAACCCACCCTGTACGCATGCATGCGCCGTGCGCGTGCCTACCTTTCGGGCTGTTGCGTCGCACCCGCACACTAAACCCTTATGCACAATTTTATACAACCATAGTTATGCACAAAATTTTATGCATAACTATGTTACACATTGTGCATAATTCTTCACAAATTTGTGCACAAGGAACAGAGTTAGGCATAATTATGCAGGAAAAATTGTGCATAATTATGGTTGTGTAAAATCCTGCAAGGCTTATGTACAAAAAAGTGCATAAGGGTTTAGTGTGCGCCGCGCCGCCGCCCGCCGCCCGCGCCCGCGTCACCGGCCGAGCACCAGGCCCGGCCGGGCTGGGAGCGAGCGACTGACACTGACAAGGAGATGAGATTAGCGTTCTGTCTTAGCCCCGGGGGTCTCTAATTTGAAGGCAAATGGTGCGGGAGCATATGCAAAGACATCAGCAAATGTACGAGTTTTAAATTTTGCCGCAGATTTGCGCGAATTAGGCATCCCGTCGCCTCGCATTGCATGTGTGTTCTTCTATAGCTGGCCTATCTCCAATGTCGCAGGGACTCTCCCGTGATTCGTCGAATGAATGCGAGGGTGATAAAACGGACGTACTTCTTCGCGCTGCGACGGATCTCGCAAAATAAAACAACATAAGTAACGCTGGGTCGACTATTGCATCGAAATTCGCAGCCCCGTGCGCCCCGCGAGCGCCTCTAGCCGGCGAACGAGGCCGTTGCCCCGATTTGCCCATTCTTTGCTCCTGTAGAGGGTTGCCCAAGGGTAGCCCGAGGGTAGCCGAAGGGTTGCCCAAGGGTTGCCCAAGAGTTGCCCCCGAGTTGCCCCCGAGTTGCACTCGAGTTGCCCTCGAGTTGCCCCCGAGTTGCCCCCGAGTTGCCCCATATTTGCCCCATATTTGCCCCATAGTTGCCCTCAAACGCCCCACCATTGCCCACCTTTCGCTCTACGATCCCCCAAGTTGCCCAAGCATACGTCATCGTGGGCAGGTCGCGGTCGGCTTGGCCGCGGGCCCGTTCGGCGTGGCTAAAGAGGGTTATAGGCAAAGAGTCGACACGGTCACGTGACTTGCTGCTCTGTGATTGGTCCGGTTCAACTGGGCCCGGAAGCTGACTGCCGAATTCTTCATACCGCACCGCGCGGAGCGGTAAAGCGGCAGCAAACGGCACCTCGTCTCTAGCTCGAGATAAACGAGATAAACAACAAAGACGAATTATAAGTTTTATTTGAAGAATTTGCATCAATGTGGGTCGTCTGGACGCAGAGACCGTGTAAGGTAAGAGTTGAAGCATATACGCGAGATTCGGATGGGGAAGGATAATGTACTTTTCACAAAGTTTCGACGCGAACCCGAAGCCCGTACAGTTGGGGTCATGCGAGGGGTAAACCACTCGAAATTTTCGGGTACAGTGATTATTAGATTATGCAGATAAAACTGAATATTCTGATTATATTCAATTATGGAGATTATCTTGATTATAAGTGAATATCAGTGATTATGCTGATTATCAGATATTATATTGATTATCGGTGATTATATTGATTATCAGTGATTATTTGTGATTGTCAGTGATTATATTGATTATCAGAGATTATTTGTGATTATTAGGATTTTTTCAGGAGAAAATGAGGACAGGGGAAAAAAATAGCATTTCACAATTTAGAGTAAATATAATCATGTGTCTCCTTGTCAGGTAGCATGTGATTAAGGTGGCGGTCAGGAGCATAAACTGTGGCAATGTAGTTCCGAATGGAGAAGAAGCCATCAATAGGGTGCTTGTCGAGCTTGGCGCTGTGGCCTGCTTTGGGTGCGGTTCATGGGCAGTGTTACAGACAGTTAATACTTCACATTTTTAATAGAGATCTTCAAAACAAAATATGTATAGTATTAACTGTCTGTGAGACATGCTGTCAATGAACACTTAATTTTCAGTTCCTATTAAATTTATAGTTACAATTAAAATATCTTTCAGTCCCTAAATTGTCTGAGAACAGAGAATGTGATGGTAAACTAGGCAGGCCAGGCGGGATGGGTTAGGCCACAAACCTATGGTCTGGTGTGCAACCCCTCTTTCTGGTCACACGACTCTCTCCCCCGCCCCCTTCCCTCCCAAATTACCAGTTTTCAGCAGGGAGCTGCGGGGTAATCGAGCCACGACCAGCGGAGGGCTGCGTGGTAATCGAGCCACGATCAGCGGATGGCTGCTGGGTAATCCAGTTGCGATCAGCGGGGAGGTGCGGGGTAATTGAGCAGCGATCAGCGGGGGGCTGCTGGGTGATCGAGCCACGATCAGCAGGGGGCTGTGGGTTAATCGAGCCACTTTCAGCGTATGGCTGCTGGGTAATCGAGTCTCGATCAGTGGGTTTGTGCGGGGAAATCGGGCCACGATCAGCGGGATGCTGCTGGGTAATCGAGCCACGATCAGCGTGTGGCTGCTCGGTAATCGAGCCACGATCAGCGGAGGGCTGAGGGTTAATCGAGCTACGATCAGCAGGGGGCTGCGGGGTAATCGAGCCTCGGTCATCGGAGGGCTGCTGGTTATTGGAGTCACGATCAGCGGGGAGATGCGGGGTAATCGGGTAACGATCAGCGGGGAGATGCGGGGTAATCGAGCCACGATCAGGCGCGGTTTAAGCCGTCCGCGGTGGGGGGGGGCGAATTCTAAAAAAAAATTCCGGGTTGCCTACCTCCCAGGGGACTTTTTGAAAACAAAACGAAGCAGACAGCAGACCGCGTGCGTGTAGATATTGAGTTTTTCGCGATTGAAGGGTGTGTGCTAAAATAATAAAATTGGCATAGTTTTATGTTCTGAAAAAAATGTTTATCACAGAATATTTTAATGCAAAAACAATAAACACATTTACAAGGCAAGATTTTTGGCCCTGGTCTTGTGCAAATCTATTAATTACATTCTTTTTATTAACTTGAATATCCCTATGGATGTTCAGAAGAGCTAAACCACTAAGTCTCTCTGTGTTCATTGTGGAACGAAGCCACGTCTTAATGCGCCTTAGAGTGGAGAAGGAGCGCTCGGACGTTGCAACGCTTGAGGGAAGAGCTTGAAGAATTACAGTTAGTGCTCTAATGTTGGGGTAAAGCGTCTCGTCACAGACCTCTAAAGTTTCTGCACATGACTTTGGAATAGGATTTCCTTCTTCCTTCTCCCGTCGCCACTTAGTTTTCCAGAGAGCCATTTCAGCCTAAAAAGATAAAAGATAAGGTAAGTAAGAAGTATGCCGACCGTAATTTTACCGAACTGGAACTGGAAAATCTGTGCGTGTGAATTTAATAATTTTAAATATTTACTTTCAGATTCTGTAGAAGAATTTGCTCTGGCACATCTAAAAGACTTGAGAACCTGGCAGCTAATTTGGTAAGTTTCTCTGCCTGGCTTTCTTCTTTGCAGGTAAGTACTACTAAAGGTAATAAGCAATTCAGATCGTAGCACTGCAGAACTTCAGATGTAAATCTTGAATTTAAATCCTGGATTATATTGTCAAGCATTGGGTTGTAGATGGTCTGCCGGTAATATGATTCAGCGTTCGTGGTTGGATGACGACCACGGGCTGATCCTCTTGGCTGGGGAATAACCACACCGAATTTAGAGGTAAGTTCTTCAGCGGAATTGTATAGAATTCCGAAAATTTCGTCAGAGTTCCTTCTCTTCTCTTCCAGAACGCTGAGAGTGTCCTGCAAGGCGCCAGATGCTTCCTGCAATTCAATTGTCTCTTTTTGCAGGAAGCGGCTTAGAGATATTGAGGTGGCTAAAATGTCCTGCAGAGCGACCAAAGTGACTAGAAACTCTGTCTGTAGTAAGTTATTTAAGAGGCTCTTGGCTTTGCCTGCTGTTTCACCATCCTGCCACTTACTAATCGATTCAAGTGCCTCTATCATTTCAGATATGCCACTAAGAAATACTTGCACAGCTTCATGCCTCTGGACCCATCTTGTTTCACATAAGGTTGGCAGTGTGCGATGGTAAACCTTTAGAAGCCTTCGGTGTCTTTTCGAAGAAGCCCGAAAGAAAGAGCCTACTGCTTTTATAACATGTACTGCTGTCTTAACTGCTGGTACTTTGGATGACTTTGATATTGACACATTCAGTGCATGGTTAAAACATTGTGCCCGGACTGCGTTTTGGCAAGTCTTCTGAATCTCTTGAATGGCCCCGGTCGTATCAGAAGTGTTAACGGAGCAGCCGTCAGCGCCTATTCCAACACAGTACTTTGGATCCAGCCCCACGGATATTAGAACATTTACAGTAATTTGGCCCAGTTTGGTACCTGAAAGCCTTTGTTCTATATCCTCTTCAGTCAACTCAATATTGCCATCCGTGGGGTCATCTACTTCGTCCTCATCACCCGAAGCTAATTCACTGTTTTCTATTTTTTCCAGGACATCTCGCGGATCAACAAATGACAAAAAATCCTCTCTTACGGTTATTTTATTTTCTTTAGCGTCATGGTATGGGTACCGCACAGAGAGTGAAAGCTGTGATGTATGACTCATGTCTGTAGTTTCATCAAATAAGACACTGTAATATTTCAACTTCTTTACTCTGTTTACAATTTCTTCAGTTATCTCATCTCCACATGCCTGTACTAAGTCGTTCTGAACTATCTTACTGTGAAACAAATCTCTCTTTCTATCTCCATAAAAGTGTTTTTGTACTTTTTCGTCCCCAATCTCTTTCCGAAACAACAACAACTCTAAAAAGTTTCCTTTATTTACAGATTCAGATTCATCATTCATGCTTTCTCTATGGCCACGGAGAGCTAATCCTTGTCGCCCTAAAAAAAGTATATTGTCCAGGGAGCACATCAGCCGCTCTCGGTTTGCAGCTATTTCCTTGCTGTGCTGCGAGTCAAGCTGTTTGTGTATGTTTTTATTTGGGTATTTTACTGACAGTAAAAATGTTTTTCCAGCATCGACAGCATCCAGATGGTACTTCAGTTTAGCATGGTCTTGCAGGTCACCTGACACACCGGTAAGCTTCGCAAACTTTTTAAGTGGAGTTTTCACTAAGTTGCCAACGAGTACTTTGCCTTTCTTCTCACTAGGCCCGAAGAAAACGCAGTATTTGCAATAAAGACCCTGGTCCATGTCGGAAAACGTCAACCACTCATGTGTATTTTTATCTAGGTGTCTGTGGGTCAGGAATCGTCGCTCCTCTTTACCCTGCTTCATGTGAGTAGAAAATGGAAATTTATAGTTAGATGGAGGGACCCACGGATTTTCAAGTAGCTGCTGGAGAGTATAATCATCTAATTCTTTTGCAGTTTTCCTTCTATAAAATCCAACATCATAGGAGGATGCCCAGCGAACAGTGTCTGGAGTGACTGATGCGCCACGTGGAGATGTAGTTTGAGAAACAGATGCAGATGCTGAAGAAACGGCTAAATCAGAAGTAGGGACATCAGTGCCATCTACCGAAATATTGTTAACGTCAACGTCACAAATATCATCAGCTGGAAGAAAATAAAATTGTTAGTTAAGATTATCAATGGGGATCTTTTATTTCATTTTTAGGTTATGTTAGCCCTTATTGCCCTTATTTACAAATTAACCGAAACCCTGCTGTACCTATAACCGTTATGCTAGTATCCTCCACCGTGACCGTATCTACAATTGCAGTTTCGGGGGAGTCACTGGTACTGGCATAACCTTCTTCACCACCACCACCATCACAATCATCAGGGCTAGTCACACTTCTTTTTGGTTGGAAAAAATCAAAAAGTGTCTTCCTTTTAGTGCCCTTTCTCTCCCCACCACCGCCACATGTGCTACCACCCGATGTTGCCTGGGAGGTAAAGCACAAAAATCACTATACAGAACAACCAAGTAGAAACAGGAAAGAGAAAAAAAGGCTTAAAAACACCGCTCCCGAAAAAGTACCATGGGCCTTAGGCTGTGCGAGGACACCCGTGATATCCTTTTATAACACTGTAACCTGTCACAAAACCGATACACTCACCATGATAACAGCGGCAGCAGAGCAGAGGAGAAGAAACTTTGAAGTACACAGTACACCACACACACACACAGCACTACTAGCACTCAAACTGAACACTAACCCGTACGCACAACTTATCAAAACATAAAAACAATAACGCCAAGGCTGCGCGAGCCGCGCCCCAGTACAAGTCACAACATGCAGCGCAACGCAAGCGACCGGCGGGCGGCGCGCGGTGCAGCGGAGCAGAAGACGGCGCGGCGGAGCGTGGCGGGGCGTAGTGCTGCCGGTGGCTCGGCGGCAGCGCGGCGCGGCGCGGGAGCAGCGGCGGCGGTATCGTAGCGTAGCCCGCCCGTAAGCCGTAGCCTTAGCCTGCTGCTGCCGCTGCTGGCATAGTCAAGTGGAGGACGCGCGGACGCGCAACACGTCACACCACACCTGAGTCGCCGCTTGTCTCGACGCTTGCATTTACTAGCGATTCGCGTTAGTTTGCCCGACCAAAAATGCCCGGTTCTATGTAAGCCAACGGCCAGTGGCGGGCCTGCGGCCCGCTGAGCCTGAGCCCAAGGGGCGATCGCCCCCCCCTTAAACCGCGCCTGGCCACGATCACTGTTGGATATGGCTAAAATAGGGGGGCCCTGCGCTTATTAGGTAACCTCCCACGGGCTCGTTCAAGAATAAGTAGAGAATTTGGATGACAGATTTTAATGCCAAGGGTGGTTCAGGATTATAGCTCTCTCTGTTACCTCTGTGTGATGTATGCTCCCCTCGAAACAGCACGGCCCTGCCACCGCACGCACCGTTCGATTGCAACTCTCCCGCGCGGAGCAGGGGGGGAGGGGGGCGCTTATAAGGCCCGCCGGGCGGCGAGACGCGTGACAATGTTTGGGGTTAACACGCGTCACCCTCGCCGCCCGGCCGTGCTTGTCCGAGTTTACCATCGCGCCACCGCGAGTCGGCGATGCCCCACTTTAATTGTGGGACATAGCTGACATGGCCATCCTTGAAAAGATTGCGCCCCCGCAATCACCCAATCGGGCAACCCGGGGACACATGCCGAGCAAATAGCAACATCGCTGACATGGCCATGTCAGTGCCGGCAGGCGGCGGAGCGACGGCAGGAGCGGAAGTAAAAAAAGGTAAAAGGTGAAGTTAGAAGGGACTGCTCAAAAATAATGTGAAGGTAGTGAAAATAGTTAAATACAAGGCGAGACTTACGTCGGGATAGGGTAAGGAGAGGAAACGGAAAAAAGAGAAAGATGACTCTACTGGCTGCTCTTAACGCAAGGAAGGCGGGTTGTATAAACATTTCAAACAGAATGTCCAGAAGGGGCTGCGAAGGGAAACGAAAGTTAAAGGGGCAGGCTAAAAAAACCAACCCGATGTGAATTTGAAGCAAACAGAGGTGAGACTTACGCCTGGAAGAGGTAACAGAGAGAGAAAAAAACCATTATGAAACCAACAAAACATCCAAAAATGAAACAAATACCCAAAAATAAAACAAAACAATAAAATGATAAAGGAAATGAAAACCACAACCCAAAATGAAAGCTAACAAGCAGGCCCGCCCTTCCGCCAAACGTCGTTGCCAGCTCCGCTTTGCTACTCTGGCAACTCCGTTCGGCAGGGGGCGTGCCTGCTTGGCCTGCCGGCGGCGACCGCCCGACCCCTAAGTCACAAAGAACGTCCTCTTAGCTTGTAAATGATCGGGCCTGCGGCCCGTAAAGGCATTCTCTTCGGAAAGAGGCAGTTTGTAACGGTGAACCACCGAAACTACAGCCCTCCCTTCTGCTTTGAAAACGTGCCGATATAGTGACTAAACGGTCAGTTATTCGGCAAAAAAGGAAAGTCGGAAATCTCGAAAAATGTCGAAATACGTGAGCTCGGCCTCAGATGGAACGGTCGAACTCGGACTTTATTTGGCAGCAGTTGGCAACACTGAATTACGCTCGTCGAAACGATTTTAACGATATATGCGTCGAGGGGTGTCGAAAATTTCAAAAACTGTCGAAATATGTCGAAAATTTTCGAAATATGTAGAAATACGTCAAAAAAGTCGAAAAATCTCGAAATATCTTAAAAATGTTGAGATATATCGAAAAATATGGAAAACGTCGAAAAACATCGAAAAATATCGAAAAATGGGGGATAATGTCGAAAAATGTCGAAGAATATCAAAAGTTGTCAAAAAGGTTTACAAATATCAAAATATGTCGGAATATGTCAACAATGTCGAAAAATATCAAAAAACATCGAAAATTATCAAAAATGTCAAAAATGATCGAAAATTATCGGAAAATACCGAAAAATATCGAAAATTATCGAAAATGTCGAAAAATATCGCAAATGTCGAACAATATCGAAAAACAACGAAAAATGTCGAAAATATCAAAAAAAAACATCAGAAAATATCGAGAAATGTCGAAAATAATCGAAATGTTTGAGTTTTGACGATTGGCAACACTGAAAATTGAAAAACGGTTGGCACCACTGAATTGCGCTCGAAAAGACGGTTCTAGCGAGGTGCGGGTCGATGGGGTTCGTAAAAGTTGAAAAGTGGGTCAATTTTGGGTGCTTTTTACAGTGTAGTCGCGAGTTGGGTCCTTTTTATCGAAAAACGGTGGGCGCCATTGAACTGGACGCGAAAAGACGCTTCCGGGGAGGTACGGGTCGACGGGGTTGAGAAAAGTTGAAAACTGGACCAATTACGGGTGCTTTTTACAGTGTAGTCCCGAGCTGGGTCCATTTTTTCGTAAAAGGGTGTGCACCATTGAACTAGACGCGAAAAGACGCTTCCGGAGAGGTACGGGTCGACGGGGTTGGAAAAAGTTTAAAATTTTTTTTTTTTTGTTTATTCCGTGAAAACTTCAATAATTTTTTTCAGTGCCTTAATGAGGGTTGGCAGGATTTGCACCAGGCGTTTCGGTGTCCAGGAGTGACCCTTAAGATACCCTAAAAATTTCAACTCTCTAGCTCAACTCCTTCGAGTGGAACAGACAGACAGACAGACAGACAGACAGACAGACAGACAAACAGACAGACAGACAGACAGACACCAGATCGATTGCATAAGCCCGCTCTAAAGCTTTTTCAAAGCAGAAGGGCGGGCTAAAAAACACCCAAAAAATACCTATGTTAAACCCCAATTAAATAACAGCACAAACAGACAAAAAAAAAGAATAATAACAAACAAAACAAAAAAAAATGTTTAGAAAAAAAAAACAGAGAAAAAAAAGAAAAAGAAGAAAAAAACCGGAACCGGCAATACCAGGATCCACCAGTACCCTAAAAAAAAATGAAAAAAAAAGAGAATATAACAACAATTTATTGAACAGGGCACTGATGAATCCGGTTTACAGCGGCCGGTTCCTGCCCCGCGCCGCCCTCCTCCGCCTGTATGATAAGGGGCACACTGGGGGGTGGGGGAGGCGGTGTCCGTTGTCCGCCCCTCTTCTCCTGCCGCTGCACGAGGAGGTGCGTCAGGGAAGTGCAGAACGCGCCGAGGAGTGCAAAGGTGCACCCCCCGGCCCGTGCGATGGTCATGCAGTTAAACGTAGTCTGGAAGACGAAGCTGACGCACCTCCACACCAAGAGGAACCCGACGACGGAGTGGAAAAACATCCCAATCCCAGCAAACCAGCCCCAGAGACGGGAGAAGCCGGATTGGACGAGGCGCAGGGCCTGGTCGCCGTCGATGAGGGAAGTCCAGGGTGAGCGTGCCGGGAGGGAAGGTCACGCCAATCGCCGCTCTGCTGACCGTGTTGATCACGGCCGTCCGCACCGCCGTGAAGCTGAGAAGCTTGGAATACCGCCGCATGTCCTCGGGGGGTACAAGCCGGCGGTGCTGATGGTGGATTCTACGGGGAATACCGTGGATCGCTGGCCGTCAGGTTTTAGGCGGCGCGGCGCTGAGACACGGTGCGGCAGAGGGTCGAAGGCCCACCAAGTTCCGTTGGTGTTGAAGGCAGGCGTAAGGGGGCCGTCGCAGGGGACCGGCTCCGCCCGTGCAGCAGCAGTGGCCGGGACAGGACGCAGGGCATTATCAAGGCGAGGAGGGCGGGCGTGCGCATTATTGCGGCTCGAAGCGGTGGCGGCAGTGCACGAGGGGAGCGCTACTGGCTGGAACAAAACATCACACCGAGGACAGAGGGAGCCTGAATAGGGTGGTATACTAGCGAAAGGCAAGGCCCTCTGGGATTGGCTTTCGGCGATGGCGCTCCGGTAGTTTCAGTTACTGTAAAAAATATTTCCCTGTGGCACAGACACTTCTGTTTTCACATTATTTATTTTATTCTTTCAGAAAATTTACCTTTTAACTTTTTCATCATCTTCCAAAGCCTCTTTGCCACAGGACTTCCATATTGAAGGGAATGTGTGTAGCTTTGTGTCCACCTTTGTCTTTGTACATCCCTTAACACAACATTTTTTCTTCCGAAACTTCTTCCCAACAATTTCTCCTTCCTCTCTGATGCAGTTCTTCTTGCTCTCATCATCATCCGATGACTTTATTGTGATTTTTCTCTTCAAATCACCAGAACTCATGATGATGACTTATCCAGCTTCAAGCCAACAATTAAACAACGCCTTCCACTCATATCTGCCGCTCTTACCACTGCCCCCCCCTCCCTCCACGTCCCCCACTTCCCTCTCCAGATTGGCCAACATGGAACGACACACTAATTTCCCACACACTGTTCGTTAATAAGGAGACCACTGCTCAACGCGACTATCAAAAAGCAAACTACACGCGTCTAATACGCTCTTTCTTTACGATGTCAAAAAATCCCCTTGACTAACTCTATCTTCTCTCTGCGAAGACGACTGTGCCCTTGTTTTGTTTCGTATGTTTCCCAACCTCGCACCGAAGCCGCCATGACGATAGCAGTGATGCAATTCATCCCATTAAATTTTTAGCTCTTTGTAAACCGCTTTTGCTGTTAAAACGAACCGACTCGAGCTAAAACGATTCATGTATATTTTTCCCGTTGTTCTTCTTTTGAACAATTGACGTTACAGTATACTTACAATCAATACGTATAACATTTTTTCCCTATTTGAAATAGTGTCGGCCCTTCAGAATCATGTTGGAGCAGCCCTATGGGTGGTGTTGTGGTGTTGGGGAATAAAGTATGGCCGCTCGGTGGGTCCAGTTAAGACAGGAGAAGAGTGCCTCAGCCAATGATAGGAATAACCGGACCCTTAAATTTAAGCAAACCAAAAAAAAGGAAGAAAATAAAATAAAAATAGAGATGTTTACAGAAGGGCAGGTGAGAGAGAGAGAGAGAGAGAGAGAGAGAGAGAGAGAGAGAGAGAGAGAGAGAGAGAGAGAGAGAGAGAGAGAGGGAGCGCGCGTGAGAGGTGTGGGGGAGCGGGAGGCTAATGTTAACAGTTTTAAAACTAGTGAAGCCTACTGAGGGAGGAAAAAAAAAGTTAACAATGGGGTAGGGAAAACTACCTAACCTAAGGGGGAAGCCTAGCATTACGAGACTTAAGAGGCTAGCATAATCTAAAGTAGGGGGCTAAGGAACTAGGAAGTTAAAATGTAACCTAACCTATTTTACTTATCTAAGGGGCGCCCTAAAATTACGCGTATTTGTCGACTAGGGTTTCACGAGGGAGCTATCATACCCCGGAGCGGTGGGAGGGAGCGTGGCAGCTTGATTAAGCGGCCCGCGGCTTCATAAATCTAACGTGGACGGGTTTGTCCTTTAACACTCCCGACTGTTGAGTCCGGACCACAAACGTTACCGGGTTAAGTTGTGATGTGACGACGCCCTCGCGCCAGGCGGGGGCGTACTTCTGAGGAAGATCCGGAGTCGACTTCTGCTCGAAATACACCATGACCGGCTGTCCTGGGCTGTAGGAGGCGGGCCGGCGGGTCTTGTCGTAGAGGGCGGCTTGCCCGCGCTGGGCCTCTTGCAGCGTCAGGTGTGCACTGGAGCGGGCGTCTTGAAGCAGGTCGAGGCGGTTGTCGGGTGCTGGCGGATCCTGCAAGAGTTGGTCAGATAAGTTTTGAGGATGGCATGGGCTGTAACCGTGTTGCAGGAAAAAAGGCGTGTGGCTGAGTGACTTGGACTGGCTGTCGTTGATGGCGAGTTGAATTTCAGGAAGACGATCGTCCCAGGTGCGCACTTCCTTATCGCACATTAAGGAGATTCGGTCGCCGACGATCTTGCAAAAGGCTTCGTCCAGCCCATTGGCGTGGTGGGCGTGGTTCTACGACGGTTCACATAATTTTTTTCACATAGTGATTTTTCGCCTGATGGTTTTTCACCTAACCCCTTTCACACATTTTTTTCCACATAAAGTACTGTTTTGCATAAGTTATTTTAGAACTCTTTTACATAGATTACATTTTTCACTTTTTTTTTTTTTACTTTGTGTGTACCCATTATTTTGGGGCCCCCCTTCGTTGTCAAGCTGCAAGAACAACCTCGCACAAACAACACAAGGGAAGGTACATCAGTCAGCCGCATACGAACGCAGAGCACTGCTTGAGGACGAATAGCGCATCAAGGCTCCGCGCCGGGCGAAGTACGACGCGGTGAACAAGAGACCTCAGGCCGCCGCAGTGCCCGGATGGAAGGATCTACAGTTCACCATCAGATCAAACTACAGTTTCTTATCGTACACTGACACAGAAAAAAAAACCTACAGTTTGACTGCAGTTTTTCAGCACAGCGGGGTCTTTTGACGAAATCCGGGCAGTCTGTATGTTTATAAACTGCAGTTGACTGTAGTAAAACTATAGTTGAACTGCAGTTTTCGAGTGTAGTTGCATCTTCTGATCCTTCCATCCGGGTGGAGTACGAAGAGTACAAGGAGGAGGGGCTTCCAATCGCGATGTTAGCAAAACTTTACTCTGTGACGCGCTCTGTGATGTGTGTACCAATGCGTGAGTGAGTGTGTAAATAAATATTGTAGACGAAACTTATTCAAAAATCGATACCTCGCTGCAAAAGTAGCCTATCTGGTGTCGGTGTGTTAAAACTAGCCTATCTCGAGGCCAACAGGACTAGCCTATCTAGGCTACTCTTGCAACGAGGTATCGAAATGTGTAAAAGCACCCTGTAGTCAGAACCAAAATTGTGTTAAAGCAGCCTTTGTACAAAATTGAAATTGTGTGGAAAAAAGTATGTGAACTGGTTTGGGTGAAATGTCATTCTGCGAAAAGTCATTGTGTGAAAAAAATTATGTGAACCGTCGTGTTACGGGTGGGCGTTGGCCGGGATGGTGTGTTGTTTGCAGCCGGCGGAGGCCAAGAAGGCCTGGAAGGATTTGTCCGTGAAGGCAGGGCCGCAATCGCAGACGAGTGTGTTGGGGACGCCGGTCTCTCCGAATATCCTGGAGATGGCGCGGCGCGCATCCTTGGCGGTGCAGCCCCTGGTGGCCACAAGGCGGCAGTAGCGGGTGTAGGAGTCCACGTGCACGAGGATCTGTTGGTTCCCACGGCGGCTCTTTGGGGCGCTTTTGAAATCGACGTGGACGATGTCGTTAGGGCCCTCCGCTAGGATGGGGTGTAGTAAGCCTTCCTGCTGAAATTTGCGTTTGAACCTGGAACAGATCAAGCACTTCTGAACGGCCTCCTTGCAGCCTTTGAGTAGGGTGGGCCAAAAGTACCGCCGTGCGACTCGTTCCGTTGTTTTGCTGACAGCGTAGTGTCCGATGGCGTGCTCGCTCTCGATGATCTTGGAGCGGAGGGAGGTGGGGGCGCAGAGCAGGAGCTTGTCCTTCTTTTGCTTGTACAGCACGCCGTCGAGGAAGGTGTAGGTGGGGTACTGCGTCGGGATGGGGATATTTCGCCTGTAATCAATTATGTTCAGTCGGGGTCACCGTGTTGCAGCCTGGCTAATTCGTCGTGGTCGGGTAGTAGTAGTGCGGTGTCCGGTGTCTCGGCGCTCGGAGGGGGCGCGTCCGGATCGTCCGCGTCGCTGCTGGCCGATTCGGATGCAGAGTCAATGTCAGCGTTGTCGGGCATGGTCGGCGGAACTGCTGACGCTTCGAAGGCCGCGGCCCTCGCCTTGGCCGTGGAGCGCGTGCACACGGCAGCGACACGGCAGTCTGAGGGCGGCACGCGTGTTGCTAAGTCCTCGCCGGGCAGGGGAGGCGTGTCGAACGCGGGCGTTCCGAGACAGCGCGTCCGGAGCGAGGTGCGACGAGCCGGGCACGTGTTTGATCTTGACCTGGAACGAGCGGACATACGTCATAAGACGAGATATAGTTTGAGGCAGGTATTCGGCCGTGTACAAGTAAATGAGTGCTTGGCAGTCAGTGTGGACTTCGCAGGGGGCCGCCAGGGACTGCAATTCCTTCTGGAAGGCCATGCAGCCGTCGCTGATGGCGAGAAGCTCGATGGCCGTCATGCAGTAGTTCTTCTCGCTCCTGGTCAGGACGCGGCTGTGGTTGCCGACTGGGTGCCTCTTCCGGGTTCCAGGGTCTTGGTCTTGCTGTAACAGAATGGCTCCGATGCTGTCCCGGCAGCCATCAGTGGCAAGACGCGTGGGGCGGTCCTTGGAGTAGTGGCGGAGAGCGGAGTGGAGCAGCTCGTCGTACAGCTCCTCGACGAGCCGTTGGTGGTCTTCAGTCCAGGTAAAGGGGAGGAGGGGGTGGGCGGCGTCGTGGAGTATCCGTGTTCTCTGGGCAAAGTTGCGGATGAATTTTCTGAAAAAAAGAAAGGTACGCTACCACGCCCTTCGCCCTTGTCATAATAGAGTCTGGTCGTGTAGTTGCAGCTCGGTCTGGAGGACGTTGGTGCAGGCGATTGGCGCCTGGCTTACGGAAAACGTCAACGTATCCCTGAAGCAGCTGGAGAAGTTGTTGGCGCTGTTCGGGGGACAAGTCCGGGTTGATGTCGAAATCGGTTGATGGCTGGGGCTGGGCGCGGACGGCGTTGACCCGGGGCAGCCAGGGGCGGTTGCTGGGGTTGGCCGCCCGGATCTTGTCCACTCGGAGCGGGGAGATGGCGAAGTTCTCCTCCGTGATGTAAGCTAGACGGTCTCCGGGCTCGAGGGCCAGCGGGAGGTCCGTCGGGATGACAACAGGTACCAGGTCACACCCAGGGCCGATGATGCACTCGAGCGGCTGCAGTCCGTCCGGGTCGTCGAGGGCCGGGGGGTGATGAGGGACGCTGCTTTCAGAGGGGAGGATGAGGAGAACCTTACCATCAGCAAGTCTCCGGGGATGGTGACGGCGTCCGCCGCCGTCAAGGTGATGCCGGGTGCGCTGCCGGGCTGCAAGACGGTGTTCACGAGGTGAGCCGGGGCCGGCCGGAGGACGACGAGGTGCTCCTCCAGGCGGGCCGTCGTCGTGTCGCAGGTCCAGCAGCTAGCGCACTTGAAGCGGTGCGCCCAGCGCTTGCCGAGGATTGCGTCATATGCAATCGTCAGCGCCACAAGAAAGTCATAGACTGTATCGATGGGGCCCAGTTTAAACCGCGCGCGCGTCTCGCCGAGCACGGCCAGGGGGCTCGAGTCAGCGGTCGCGGGCAGTCTCGATGGTGGGGTGAGGCGCGTCGATGGGTCGACGAAGGGCGGCCGCACCAGGTCGAACTCCGAACCGGGGTCGAACAGGCTGATTGCTGTGCGACCGTTGACCTCGGTCTCGAAGACGATGAGGCGGGCCGGGGTGAGATTGACCTGGTGGGGCGCCGTCGACCTGCTTTTGAAGAGGGCAGGGCCCGTCGGCGGTGTGGTGCTGAGCCGGCGGGGCCGCGCCGGACTGTAGGTTGCTGACGCAGTAAACTGGGCTGGCCAGGCCCCGCTCGCTCATGTGGGGCGCAAGCGCGGCGCGGCGGAGCGTGGCTTTGATGGCGCGGCGGCGCGGCGGCGCGGCGCAAGCTGCTCGCGGGCTGGCGGGGCGGGCGGGGCGGGCAGCACCTTTCGGCTGGAGAAGGTGCCGTCTAGGATGGTGATGATGGAGACGAAGTCTTTGGTGCCCACGGCGAGGAGCAGGGGGGTGCCGTCGGGTTTCGTAAGCTGGACCGTGCAGCCGAAAAGCTGCGCGACTGCGGCGCACAGCGACTCGGGGTGGGGCTGCTCCGCGGGGCTCTGCTGCGCGGCGCTCTGCTGTCGCTGCTGTCGCGTGTAGGCCGCGCACGCGTCCCGGATCACTGACGGCCAGCGCGGCGAGTGGAGGAGGACCGCCGACATCGCCGTGAAGAAATCGGCGGCATCTGCAACAACAGACTTGGGGGTGGGGGAGGCGGGTGCGGCCGTTGATGATCGCATTGTTGTCGAGCAAGGAGATGAGCGAGTGGACCTGTACCGAACTGAACGCGGTCGGGTACTCGCTGGTGGGTTTCTGAGGCACAAAAATTTGGTCTATCTGCCACTGGGGTGGCACGTCAGGATGTGCAGCGAGGGCTGCGCGGGCCGACTCGCGCTTTGCTTGGCGGGCTCCAGCGTCGAGGTAGGCGGTGACGAAGTTCCTGTCGATGATTCGTCGAGCGAAGGCCCGCGCGTTGGCTGCTGTGATATTCTGTGCGACCCAGAAGGCGACGCAGGGATTGTCTGGGGCCGGTGTTGACGTGATGCTGTTGATGATCCGGAGTACCTCGGGGTGGCAATGACACAAAGCCGACACTTTCCATACGTGGGCGAAGGGCTGGAGTTGCATGAAGGGAGAGCCCTCAGTCACCCCCGTAGGCGGGTCCCCGAGGTAACGCTCAGCAGTCGAGAGGCGAGGTAACAAGAAATGAAATCGTTAGGACCTAGTCGGGAGCTAGCTCGCTATAGATGCGGGAAGCGGTACGGGTTCTTTTTAAGCCGGCACCATGTTGGATAAGGCAAAAATAGGGGGGGCCTGCGTTTATTAGGTAACCTCCCACGGGCTCGTTCAAGAATAAGTAGAGAATTTGGATGACAGATTTTAATGCCAAGGGTGGTCCAGGATTAAAGCTCTCTCTGTTACCTCTGTTTGATGTATGCTCCCCTCGAAACAGCACGGCCCTGCCACCGCACGCACCGCTCGATTGCAACTCTCCCGCGCGGGGCAGGGGGGGCGCTTATAAGGCCCGCCGGGCGGCGAGACGCGTGACAATGTTTGGGGTTAACACGCATCACCCTCGCCGCCCGGCCGTGCTTGTCCGAGTTTACCATCGCGCCACCGCGAGTCGGCGATGCCCCACTTTTAATTGTAGGACATAGCTGACATCACGACGTTGTACGAGACTTCTAATATTTTATTTGTGTATCCGTATCGGAGCCACGTTGTACGAGACTTCTAATATTTTATTTGTGTATCCGTATCGGAGCCACGTTGTACGAGACTTCTAATATTTTATTTGTGTATCCGTATCGGAACCACGTTGTACGAGACTTCTAATATTTTATTTGTGTATCCGTATCGGAGCCACGTTGTACGAGACTTCTAATATTTTATTTGAGGTTTATGATTCTATTTATTATTATTTGGTCTAAAGTGGAGTCGCTGGATTTTATCAATCGTCTCTGAATTTGCACTGATCAGGACCCCTCAGACCCAACAGTCCCTCAGTCGAGGAGAAGGGCGCGCGCGCGGCTCGCTTCGAGCTCAGCCGCGGCGACTCAGTGTTTGTAAACACTCAGGCCTGACCACACACTACGCGTGTCCGTGCCTCGCACAACACAGACACGCGTGAGGCTGCTTATCGGGATTTTACTCGATCACTGTTCTTGGCTTGATGATAGCGATGTGACAGACTAGGAAGTCGAACGCTCAAATGCAAAAGGAACTCTGATTTGGATTTTATTATTTTTATTGAATATTTGGCAAAACAAGAACACTTTCGTACTACTCACTGTTGCTGACAGGTGCAGATAAATCCTCAGTCGAAACACACACTAGCACTGTCACGTGTCAACACTAAGTGTTGCAAGCACTAACACTTAATAATGAAAGATGAACAAAATCACTACTAAGCAATCACTAAAATCACTATGGAATAATCACTAAAAAAAAGTAAACTCTGTAGCACAGAAGCACTGTTAATCCAATAGGGCACTGGTGTTGTGTGGTGAGCGGTGTGCCGCTATTGTAATCACTCGTCTCTGATTATTCACTCGCCAGATTCTAAGTCTCACTCCGCGAATCACGCTAAGTCCCGTTACGGTCGTGCGGGGCGGGAGCGCGCATGGGCCGGACGTCTGACACGCTAGGATGTTGGCTGCTCACTGACGGGACAAGGGCTGCGCGGACGAGCGCGGACCGGGTCCACTGGTACCCAAATGTTCTAGAACGTTCTGTAGGGTACCATCTTTCTTTCCATGGCGCAACCGATGTGTGGTATGGACACGTGCGTCCGTCAGGGTCACGCCGAATCGGAGGACCAGATCCCTCAGCAGGCTTTAGCCTGCTCTCGCGCGCGTGTTCAGAGCCATGCGCGGGTAAACAGTTCTAGGAATTCAGGGCCACAAGTGCCGTTTGGCCCTGAAGGCAAAAAGCACGCCTTCCCCTGGACCAGTCCGAACCAGTATTCGACTGGCGCGGCGCGCAACCGCGCAATAAAAAAGTAGAGACCTGCGAGTTCTGTTGTTGAACGAGGGGGGGATCTACTCACAACGACGATTCTCGTCCAATTTCATGTTTAACGAATTATTTTTTGTGATTATCTTTTTAATAACAAATCATTCCTCCTGCGTTCTACAGGGTTAGGACTGTCTTGATGAAATCAAGCCCGCATTAAATGATACATGAAAATGTATTGGTCGTTATAATTATTTTATAAGAAGCGTACTTTTTACATTTTTGCAGTGTCTTGTTACACTTAGTCATTACTCATTATTTATAAAAATAAAATCTTAAACGATACATGAAAATGTATTAGTCATCTTTTTTTTCTTTTTTCTCCTTTTTTCTTTTTTACATTGTACGTAATATTTACATTGTTGCAGTCCGTTGCATAACTTTGTCTTTATCTTTTATAGTTGCTTCTAGCCTAATTTTGTATAATTAGGGTGCATGTCTACGCATTGTAAGACTTCTCTGTACACTTCATTTCTGGTGTACACCACGTCGTCCTTCTTCTTACTTTTAGCCAGCATAATGCCTTGCTATGACCCCCTCCGTAGGTGAATAAACACATTTTTCCTTTTTCTAGCTCTGGACAAAGCAACGTACAGTTGGCCGTGAGAAAAACATGGACTTGGTAGGTACAGCCCAACACGCGTGTACGTGCTGCCTTGTGATTTGTTGACAGTTTCGCAATATGCAAGTCGCACTGGGAACTGTTGCCGCGTAATAATACCAAGTAGTCCTGCATCGTCTTTTGAAATGAACACTTTGAACAAATACACTGGCTCTTCAATAAGTTCCCTCGGTCCATGCAGGCGCTGACATTTTATACTGTTTTGCAAACATTCTAGGACTTTGAAGCGGGAGCCGTTACAAAGACCCCTTTGAACATCCAAGTTGCACAACAGCATGATTATTGATCCGGTTTTTAAGTTCAGGCGATGAGGTGGCAGATTAGCAGCTTCAGTTGATTCCAAAACGTCTTGCGTGATTGGTACATTCACGCCATCCCATGTGTCGTCTGGATGAAATTTATTGTACGATAAATATGTTTTAGACTGCCCCGGCAGGAGTTCAGCAACTTTGTCATTTAAGTATCTCATATCTCTGTTAAGAGGAGTTAGTATCACCTCATCCCCTGTGGCATTTTCTGGGCCTTCAGGAAACGTTTTCTGAATCAATATGTCCAGGTTTTCGACATACATATCAGGCTCCAAGTCAACTCTTGAAGTACCTGGGTGGTTTGCAGTGCCATCGCCAACCTTCAGTAACCAGGCAGCGAATCCAGGATCTTCCTCGGCACTTATGTTGTGAGTCATTTCAAATATTTTGAAATGCTCCCATAATTTGCTGCTTGTGATGCAGGACTCGACAGTTGTGTTGCGTCCTGCATTTTTAGAACAGGCAAAATTTGTCTAGGGGAACCGGACAAAATCGTAAGTTTGTTGGCAAATGGCTTGTCGATTCCTGTCAATTTTTTAAGAGATAGGTCGACTAACTCCAATTGCCACTTGTGGACCATTGAAATTTCGTCCCATATGATGACTTTCATTTCCTTGAGACGGGCTGCACTGTCAGACTGTGATGAAATGGAGCTGAGGTACTGAAGTCCATCTGTTTGTTTGATAGGAATGCCTAAAAGCTTGTGTGAGGTTTTGCCTTCTAGAAGCAGTGTAGCGGCGATGCCAGTGTATGCACACGCACCAAAAGGAATTTTGTTAACTTTACAATACTTTATGATTGTATTGAACAGAAAGGTTTTCCCTACACCGCCTGCTCCTAAAAGCATAAACAAATTAGAATCTATTTCACCTGCATTCTGAATTTGAGTAACTATTTTATCAAATACGAAATTTTGCTGGGGTCTTAGTTTTTGAACATCCTGTAATAATTGTTCTGCATTGAAAAACACCTCATCAGCACATACATTGGCAGCAATGTAGTCGGCGTACTGTTCTTCGTTAACGAGAGGCAGGTCTGTTTTCGAGTACATCATGTCTAGTTCAACCATGAGTCTCGCTATATGGTACAATGCAACAGTGTGGCGCACTTCAGTCGGATTTGTTCCTCTTGGTGCGAAGTCCTCGCTCAAGTGGTCCTTGAAATGTTCCCACAGAGCAGAGGCACTTGAAGGTTGACAAAACTTTATTACTATACAAAAGTTGTAACGCAGTGCACGTGGATTCATCCTCTAGTATTTGGAATAAAAGTTTACTGTTTTCAGTCAGACCCCACGCAACGCATGCATCAGTGTAGTTATAATACACTACGCCGTCTTTTGTCCTCAAGTGTTGAAAACTGGTTGCTCCAGGGACATTCATAGGGAGACAGCGCAAGTGAAATAACTCAAGATTTTTGTCATTTGGAATTACAATGCCGACCCTGCCAATAGCTGGATCTTTCTGCCTAAGCCTCCACTCCTTTTTTTTTCTTATCCCAAGTGTATTGGCTTGGCATATCGACATACAGCACGTGTCGAGGGTCATGAGTCATTGGCTCTCCATTTAAATCAGCTTCTTCAGCCTCAGCGTGTAATTTGAAGTGACCCACGAGTTGCGAATCTTTGGCATTCATGGCAGCTCCTTCTTCGTCTCCTTCTAAGAAGATGACGGTCTGCTCATCTTTTTCGTGGAACGGCAAAACCACGACAGAATGAGATGCTGAACCCATCTCATGGGCCTTGATAATGTAAACAGCTTCAGCTGAGTTCATATATCTGCACTCTCCATAGTGCTCAATTTCATTCCACTCATAATTGGGGTTGTCAGATTTTTTTTTTCAGTGACAGAAACATATGTGTTTTCTCCACCCTTGTTAAAGTAAATGCACAAATACTTGAAGGATTCCACTGTTGTTTTACTGTCCAAACAGCAAATGTGGCAGTCATGTCTCTGCAACAGATGATGATTTGTTGGAACACAGTTGCGATTGTCCAGCAAATGACCAGTAGTTTTGCACTTAACCTGTCGTCCGTCTTGGCGTCGCCTGTACGTAACGTAACGACTGTCAATGTCAGTAGTGTCGGACCATTGTTGTGGAAAACGGAATCTGCACTTTTTTCCATCTGCATAGCAGCCTGGTAATTTTCTGCCGTGCATTTTGTCACATGCATGATGCATCATGTGGTTCACGACCTCATTGTAGACCGGGTGACTCCTCTCAGGTATTTCAGCAGTGATAAGCCTGTCTAATTCTTCAGGTGACTTTGGCTTATCCTCTTCAACCATAAACAATAGAATGTGTATATAGGGGAGCGAACTTTTTTGGAATTCTTCCGTCGTGAAGTAGGCCTTGACCTCACCGAATACCTGTTTCTCTATGAGATCAGAGAGAAGATGCCTTTTTCGGTCTTGAAATGCACGAACAACAATGTCTGGCCGGTCCATCCAAGTTTCCCCTTCTTTCAGAGCTGCCGTGATCTCAGGCCATTTTGGATTAGTTGTCATTGTGATGAAATAGGTTGGTGGCCCAAACTTTCTTGCCATCGCCATACCGTTAAGGAAACGGTTTTGTCGCCAACGGGGAGAATTCGTGAAAGTTTTGGGCAAAGCAACAAACTTGCTGTCGACAAACGTCTTTTGCAGCTTGTTTGCCTGACACTTAATGAAATTTGTGAGAGCCCTGTACGAAGAAGCTTTTAATATTGCCTGATTTTCCTGCATGTAATCAAGTTTAGTCTTCTCAATGCGGATGGCAGCATTAAGTAGGTACTCACTAAATAGCCGGCCCGATGAGAAAAGTGGATTAAAATCATCATTCCTGATTTGGAGACGATAATTGTAATACTCCCGCAGCGTAGAATTCAATTCACTGTCCTTAACGCTGGAGATTGACCAAGAATCTTCGGCGTGCAGATGTAAGAGAGGATAAGTGAGAATATCCATTGTTGGCTCACTGCCCTTCAGATCAGGGAATGTGTCCCCCGGGGCAGTTGCCCTTGGCACAAAAAACGTGTCATAATGAACTTCTTGTAAGTTTCCATAAAACACAGCCGCCAAGAAGTCCTTACAAGGCCGAGCGAACTCATTGTTTAGCATACTATCTATAAGTTCGTTCATAGCCAGCCTGTACCCTGATCGCTGCTTTGGGCGTGGATTTATGGCAAGTATAAGCTCTCGTGGCTGGCGACCACTAAGAATGGCGAGTGCCTCCTCAGCTTTTTTTATTTCCATTGTTGTCTGGAAACAGCGTACGAAAGAGTTGTTTTCGTGCAGGTATTTTTCAAAAAGATTTACAATATATGGGTCAATTTTTTCGCCGACGGTGCTGGTTGTCATTCTGGAGTTTACGGCATCATGATCATTCTCAACAAAATATATTTGCCCTGGTGTGAGGACATCATTGTTGTACGAATTAGGCTCAAACGTAACCTTACCATTTACTCTCTGAACAGTGTACGGTCCTTTACGAGCCTGTGTGGTGGTCCTGCGTCGAAATTGAACAGTAGAAAACATTCTGTTGTAAGCCAATATATTTGCTTTAAAATCAACAGATTTCGGATGTTCATTTCTACACAAATACATGATTTCAGAAGAAGGCTGTTTGAAGCGACCATTTTCTGAGATCTAAACTTTTCCCATATGACAACACGGTCGTGCAGTCTTTTGACTTAATTCAGTGACACGAAATAGTGCACCACAAAACTGGCACTCGATTGATAGTGGTGGCAATTGAAGAGGGTGTAATAGAGAATAGTCCTCATCTCCGTGCACTGCAGCTGCCATATAGTAATGTGCTTGACCACCATGAACACTTTTAGATAGTGATGGGAATCTGTTCGAAACAGAAGGTAGAGCAGCCCAAGGTTTGACCCGAGGTACTGGTAACTGTGTTTCGGCTTGTTCACCAAGTGGTAGTGGGTTATCAACACAATCTGATGAGTCATCCTCAACAGTGTAGTCAACATACTCAACTGCCGGAACACTCGCAAGTGCTGTCGGGTCCTGCAAGCAGAATGGTGTTTCAAACTTGTGTGAACCTTCGGGAAGATCTGACATGCGAGTTACCTTCCTAGGTGAATCCGGTACATGGCCCACAGACCTTCTCTTTGAGGGGCTCGGCGTCACTGCCCTCCCCTAATGGAAAATAGACGTCTATAGATGGTCTATCGCCGATCTACCCCGTCTAAAGGTTTAGACGTCTATGCATAGTTGTTTAAAAGATGTTTAATAGATGTCTTCCGGCATCTACGTCTAGATGTAGATCGAGCTGAGACGCCGCGAGACGCTCTACTTCCCGTCTAACACATCTACGCATTTAGGCGTCTCGCGGTAGATGACAGGTAGACGCCGCTAGACGCTCTACCTCCCGTCTAACACATCTACGCACCTAGACGTCTCGCGGTAGATGAGAGGTAGACGCTGCGAGACGCTCTACTTCCCGTCTAACACATCTACGCATTTAGACGTCTCGCGGTAGATGAGAGGTAGACGCCGCAAGACGCTCTACTTCCCGTCTAACACATCTACGCATTTAGACGTCTCGCGGTAGATGAGTGGTAGACGCCGCGAGACGCTCTACTTCCCGTCTAACACATATCTACGATTTTAGCCCGGGTGGAAGGATCTCGATTTGGACTGTAGTTTAAATTGCACTACCCAAACTGTAGCTGTGAACTGCTATCTAAAACTCTGAACTAAATAATGTTTTTCTGCAAACACTAACTCACATCCTTTTCTGTAGTTGAAACTATACAATGACGGCAATTTTACTGGTTTTACATTTATAATGTTGGCTGCAATTTGTGAAAGTAGTTGGAACTATAGTTGCATGTACAATCGTAGAAAGGATATTTTACTGTTTAGAAAATCATCCTAGCTAGAGTCAGGGGCTAGCAGCAAACGCGTTCCGCGGCCCATGCGCGAGCCCCTCCTTTCAAGTCGTCTGCACCGCGTTTAAAGGGATCCCTGCTTTGGTACAAGTCACTTATTTCACCTTTATAATTCCCTCTTTCGCTTGCTACCTCAAGTGTTTGAAAATACTAAACCGTTTGCAAGCAAGACGACTCGGACGGTTCTTGTGCCACAATTATGCAAAAAGCGGCCGTTTCGGCCCATTTACATGACCGTAGAGTGTAAAATGTTTGGGGAAAACGGAATAAGATATCTAAAATCGGTTTGCAGGGCCTGAAAGATGAACAAATAAGGCACAGGATAGGATAATGTTTGGCTCAACTTTCATCCACATGTTGGGGGACGAGAGGATCAAAATACAATAACATTTTGGCGGGAAACGAGGGGCTCGCGCATAGGCTGGGAGCGGTTTCTCACAGCGCGTGATCCCAACAGCGCTCTTGTAATCTTAGGAGAAAGATTAGCAGTAGCCTATCTTGAGCCGAAAAATGTGCTGAATTCAAATTTGAACTCGTTTTTACTGTGGGACGGCCCGTTTGTCTCAAACAATCCACAACGTGAAACAAGGGACACACTCGTTGCTACCCCCTGCTAGAGTCCTTGACTACGCATAAACACGACTAAAAAGTTAAAAAATACTACGTTTTGGAGTATACTTTTGGCTTCAGCTCGTATAAGCAGCTGCTTCTACACTTATATCGCAAAAGCACTCTTCTTATTTATAAAGTAAAGATAGTAATTTATTTTGCAGTTAGTGAGTGTGAATATGTCTGCACTTAACTTATCAATCGACTCCATGTGACAACGCACATGTTGTGTGTTCTCTAGAATTCGTGTTGTTCAAGGTGAGGCGATGTTGTAGAGTTTACTTTTGTGGGGCAATCTTTCCTTCTAGCCTCAGTTGCAACTACAATGACTTTGTACCTGATCCTGATCTGTGAGGTTTCACGTCCCGTAGGCACCCTACGTACGAGGATTCTACCCATCTCGAACTTGCCAAACAGACGGTGGTTTTTCCATATTTCCACGTCACTGGGGCTGCCCCGGCCCCCGGCCCGCCTACCCCTGTCCTTTGGTGGGGTCCTGCAGCAGTCAGGCTACTATCCAGGTACTTGACCGAGATTCCCGGTTAAGAAATCACTAACAACCGAAGTTTAGATTTTGGGGGTATGAAACAAGGAGGCGGGGCCGAGAAAGGAACATGTTTTGTCAGAAAACAAACAAAGCTAAGAAATCCAACAGGAGCCACAGTTACATGGCAAACAAACTGGAGTTAAACTGTAGTTAGACCAGTAGGCCGGCTGGCTGAGACCCTTGGCATGACACCATGTTGCTGCGATATTAAGCTATGGTGTCCCAGTGGCTAAGTGGTCAGCATGACGGGCTACCAGCTCCGAGGTCCGGGGTTCAACTCCAGCCATCAGCCGCTCAAACGTCATCATCAAAAGGTAAGTAAACATGCAACATTGAAGTAAAATGTGAAATAAAATACTAAGGCGGAAGGCGCTTGAGAAGAAAGAAAAAGAAGAGGAAGAATTTTTCTTTATTAAAAAATTTGAACTCTACTTTATGAGCATATGACAATGGGGCTTTATGCATAGTCCGAAAAAGAAACAATGTGCAACTGAACTAAGTTCGAACTACAAACTCAATCTAAAGACACACTGCATATGTAAACTATAGTTTAACTGCAAACGGTCCGAACTTGTTGCATTTGGACTATAGTCAAGCTGTAGTTTAACTTCAAAAATCTGCAAATAGTCTTCACTTTTCTGCAGTTCAACTACTTTTCAACCGCACATGTTATTTAATAGTTTGACTATCGTTACTTTGTAAAATTTAAGTGCATCTATGAGTAAGTATTATCTGTAACTGCAGTACATGTAAATTGAGGTCGGACTACAACAAGAATTTCAGTTGGTTTATTGTTAGCTTTTACATTTCAAAGTGGAGATCCTTCCACCCGGGAGACTATATTATATTGAATTCTGCACTGTAAAATTCTTGCGAAGAAATTTCTTCGCAGTGTTACAAAGCTTTTGGCCTCGGACTTCTAGGTTGCGCCCCCGTCACGCTGACCACTGGACCACTGGGACACGATGGGAGACATCGCAAGGAATGTGGGTGGAATGAGGGTGCATCATTTGGTTCTAAATAGATGAACTTAGGGTGGAAAGATCAAATAGGCTACAAAATCCAAAAGAGGAGCTCGTTCTGATACCGAATCGGCTTCCCCACCGCACGGCTGCCCGCCCGGCCCGCCAACATGCTGGCCAGGACGGCGAGCCGTCGCGCTGCGCATGCGCGCTGGGCGGCGCGGCGACCGGCCGGCTGCCACAGGCCTCCACATTACTGACAATTACATAGAAACCGCCAAAAACCGCCAACCAAACTCTTCGGCGTCGGATAGACGAAGGTTCAAGCTTTCGTTTGCGATAACGCATGAGTCTGAAATATTCTGCAATCGTTTTATAACTCAAATATAAAACCAGGAAGAGGTTACGGTGTCCCTCGACGACATGACTCATTGTAAAACGTTTTTATTCGTAAATCTGTACTCGAAAAACATGTTTTAATATATAATTGGGTAGAGGAGAGTCCCAGCAATCCCAAACCACGCACGCGTCTCTCCAAAAACACCCTAACAGTGCGACAAGAACGCTGTGAAAACTGCCTGTCAGAAGCTCACTCTCAGGTTAGAGAGGCTGCGCCCGGGAGCCGAAAGTTTGAGCTCTCATATTTCGTGATGAGCATGCGTTTGGCAGCTGGTTTTTGTGATGGAAGAGTAGTTTAATCATTGAACTTCACATACCAATAGATAAAATCACCGTCCAGATCTTTCAGAAAAATGAATTATGTCCGCCTTTTTGCGATTTGGCCGCACTGTGCGGCAGGGTGAGTGCACCCTGCGCTCCAAAAACCCGTCACCTGCCCGACCGCAATCAGCGGGTGTCCGCCCCCCCCGCGGGCCCCGCCCCCTCTCAATAGAGGCCCGACACCGCCGGCCCAGCCACCTCTACCTGCAGCGTGTCCCCCGGGACGACACTGCCCAAAGGCCAACGGCCGGCGGCCCAATGAACTGTCTGTGAATCCAGTGAAAACCAAACAATCGAAAGTGCTATGACATCAACAAAACCGAAAGTGCTGTGTATATCAGGTGCGTGTGACCGAGAAAGTCTCGTCGCGTTGCCATCTTCCGTCCCGTTCTGTCCCGTGTTGGTTTTTCTGTTTCTCTCTTGTCTCAAAATTTATTCTAAATTGTTCTACGTTCAAAAAATACTCGCACTCTCAAAATTTTTTTCTGTCTCAAAAAAAGTTTTTCTCTTGCCGTGCTCAGTCTAGGAAGAAAAAAAATCACTTGTACAAAGTCTACCCCCCCCCCTTTTTTTTCACTTAGTTTTAGAAAAAAAAAATTTGTTCTAGCGTTTATTTTAGGAAATTCTGTTGCTGCTTAGTGCAAGCAAGCAAAACAAACTCGCTCAGATACAGCTGTGATCGTTGTGTGTGTACAAAAAAACTAGATTTTACATATTTATATTTTTTTCTACTTGTGTGACCTCATATTTTCTTAGCGTTCGTTTTAGGAAATTCTGTTGTTGCTTAGTGCAAGCAAGCAAAACAAACTCGCTCAATACAGCTGTGATCGTTGTGTGTGTACAAAAATAGATTTTACATCTTTACATTTTTATATTTTCTATTCGAGCGAACTCTTATTTTCTTATATGTTTGTAAGTAGTTTTAAGGCCCTATTAGTTACCCCGCCGGCAAAAGGGCGAGGACGCCCTTCCCCGTCACCTGCCCGACGCAAGGAATGTGGGTGGAATGAGGGTGCATCCTGGCGTGGGAACAGACGTGTCCAAACTTGTCGCCAGACACCTGGGCTGGTCCGACCTGGGTGTCCTGGCCCTGCACACGTGCACGTCTAGACTTCCCCCATCACGATCATTCTCATAGGGCGTCCAACACATAAAAAGGGTCGCATCCCCAGTTTAGTGAGTCAGTCCTCCCTGCGGACTTATCGAGGCAGGACCTGTGTGTGCCCTCCGACTGACTCCTCGCCCGCCGGCACGAGCACCCCCAGGACCACACTCCCGACCTGCGAGCCCTGCGCGGCTCTTGCCCTGAAGGTATGATACCACTCTGTTGAGCCCGTCGACCACCCTTTGTATGTCCGCCCCCTTGTGCCTTCTCTGAGTGTGTTCCTTGTTGGTGTGTGTGCTCTGCTTTGCCCAGTGTATTTATGTGTATATATGTGTCCCCAATAAACCCCTTATGTGTATTACACACGGCAAAAGTAACCCCTGGGATTCCCAGGAGCTTTATGGAATTTCCAGGCGCGCCAGTCATTTTCCAGGAGCACCCTGGGTTTCGCATATATTTTTCCCAGGAACACCCTGGGTTTGCGGACCCTTTCCCAGGCGCACCCTGGGAATTTTGTGCCGAGAGTCTCTTTTCCAGGCCACGCCTGGAAAATAATTTCCGTTTCCAGAGTTGCTCCTGGGAAAACGTGCAAAACGGCAGCCCGAAGCTCCGACGGTACTCGACGTCCTTGACGTCATCCAGGGTGGACCTCGATGGGTTCCATCATGACCACCAATCCGGCACGTGTTTTCCGACTGTCGGGGACCTGCTGAGGTCGGCCTCGAAAACCGTTTTGCGCTGCGGCCTTCGGTTCGGGAGATACGAGGACGTACCACGACGTACCGGGAGCTCCGCGCCAAGGATACGTTCACATTTGGGAGGCCACAGTGACCCTGGCGCCTTTCTCGTTGGGTGTCCGGGACTTCTGACTTCAGAATTAGGTTCCATAGGCCGTGGCGCTTCTGTAGACACCTCTCACACCCTTCTGTCACCTGGCATAGGGGTTTGGCGGCGTCTTTAACAGTCTGATCCTGTTGAACACAACATATTACAGGAATGCACAGTTTTAGGACGCCGCCAAACCCCTATGCCAGGTGACAGAAGGGTGTGAGATGTGTCTACAGAAGCGCCACGGCCTATGGAACCTAATTCTGAAGTCAGAAGTCCCGGACACCCAACGAGAAAGGCGCCAGGGTCACTTTGGCCTCCCAAATGTGAACGTATCCTTGGCGCGGAGCTCCCGGTACGTCGTGGTACGTCCTCGTATCTCGCGAACCGAAGGCCGCAGCGCAAAACGGTTTTCGAGGCCGACCTCAGCAGGTCCCCGACAGTCAGAAAACACGTGCCGGATTGGTGGTCATGATGGAACCCATCGAGGTCCACCCTGGATGACGTCAAGGACGTCGAGTACCGTCGGAGCTTCGGGCTGCCGTTTTGCACGTTCACTGTGAAAAATATTTCCGTAGATGTACAATATATTTTGTAATTCACTATGTACAACATGTCTCGTACATGTACGACTTTACACGTTACGACTTTGTTGGCTCACCAATCGATTCTGAGTTGAAACGCATAGTTATAAAAAGTTTACAATATGAATCGTAATCGTACAAGACCTCTCAGGGAAAATTTTCCCGTACCGCCCGTACAGAAAATAAAAGTCTCCTTTGATACACTTTTAATACGCGAGGAGTACGCTTCGCTCCTGACTAGGCTGTAACTGGTGCGCGTGCACGAAATCCAGTACGTTTCTGGTAACCGATGGCCAGAGAGACCAGGGCGCTCGGAGGTCGTAGCGTTGACACCAGTACGTTTTCACGACTCGCGTCCTCGGCCCCAGCGCGGACTAGAACGTCCTCGGTACGCACTGAAAATTACTAGGGCGTTTTCAATACCTGTAAGAGCGAACAAGGTCGCAAACGGTACCCACTGTGCGGGAGTCCCGGGACTGGTGTTCAAAAAGTACGCGCCAGAATCTACTGGTCCAGCGTTGGCTGACGCAAGGCAGTGGAGGGGGTAGAGGGAGAGGAGAGGCAGGAGTGAGAGAGATGCAGCAACAACAACGAAGACTGTGCATTGCATATGCTGCGAATTCTTGCTCCCTAATTTGTAGCCTATTAAGAATGTTGGGTATTCGTTACTTGCACTCTCTTACTATTTCTATTAGTGTTATCCTGGATCATGTAAAAGGATTCGCGGACTTTCCTTTTGTGTTTGAGTTCACCATCACCACTAACAATTCTCGATATCAGGTTATAGGACTTTAATCACAATTCTAAACATTTCTGTGACATTAAAGTGACACCAGAAAAGAATAATTTAGGAGAGCAGGTTCGTTCGATTTTACTTGCATGAATTATTTTTCTTTGTTTTCTCTTTGAACAAGAAAAAAAATGTTTGACCTTACAGATCAGCTGTCTTATCTGAGAATGTCACTGCCTCAAAGATATTATTTTTAAGTTGAAATCCCTCTATAGTCACTGTCTATGAAGATTAAAATTCCCTTCAATCAGTAAGTGTGAACTAAGCAATAAGACTTTTACCGTACTCAAATTACCAGGTTAGTAACAGTCGAAGCTTACAGGCTAATAATTACTTTTTCGTCATTTGCACTAACAAGTTTTGATCTTTTGTTGTATCAGGAACTCACATTTATTATGAAGATAAAAATATAAACCTTTGGGTTTTATCAGACGTTTTGAAAGTGTCTTGAATCCAGGTAACAATGGCTATTTTTGAATAATGTGTTCAGTCTTGGACTCAACGTGAATGGGTCGTGTAAGTTTCCTAGGTACAATTCTTAGTCAGAGTATATGTGATGAGAGGTTTTTTGCTCAGTTTGAGTAAAGGGAAATATTCTTAAGAACAAATATTGTTTCGGGTCAAGTTTGTGGTTTATTTTCTATTCTATTTGATGAAGTGAATTTCACCATACTTGAAAATGTTTGTGTTAGAGAGCAGCTGCACAGTTTTAAGAAAACAAGTCAATTTTTCAGTACCTGTTTATTTGTATATCTCTTAGGAGATATTTTAGTTATTTCTATTAAATTAGTGATTGCAAGTATAACAGAATAACAAGCTGTAATACTAAATACTGAATAACTGTTAAATTTTCATCCCTGTCTTCCCCAAAAATTAAAGCAACAAGATTCAATCCTAAAGATTGTTTTGACATCAAATTTACCTTCACATTAAGTGACATTACTCTATCTCTAGTCTATTAATAGGCATTGCAATATACATGTCTGTGTTAACTTCCATGAAGAAACACAAATTTGATATATTCTTTACTTCAGTTGCAACAATCTGATCTGTTGGGTAAACCTGGTTCATGTAGGATAGTCTGACATCAACCATATCATGAGCAAACCAATATTGCCGTTTAAATACCTTGATGATGGCCAGAAACTTAACAGGGCAATCCCGACAGTTTACATCACACAAATCTCTACATTCAGACCACCTTACAAATCTCAAAATTCTGCCTAGTTTAAAAGTGTCTTCATCTTGGAAAGAAACGTAACTTGACTCCTTTCTTGTGGAGAAGCGTTGATATTCTTTCGAGAAAAACATAACACCTTCCTTCTTGAGACGGTAGAAAATAGAGCATGATCCATGTTCTAATCTCAAACACTCTCTGATAATAATTTTTGAAGCATGGACATCTTGATAGTTATGAGAGTAAGTTCCAACAGCATAAGTAAAGTTATCAATCACATCAGCAATTTTAAATGGCTTACACTTTTCTTCAAGAATATCACAGAATTTTTTTACCTGTGAATCTTGTAGAAGTCTTTGTTTAAAAATTGGAATTTGCATAAACATGGAAGCTGAAGAGCAGATTTGCAGAGCAACATGTTGGGTGCCATGGAAGAATTTATTGATTCTTCCATTAAAGTTCTCCAGGAAGAAGCAACTGTATACCCATAGTGGTCCTAATGCGAGGACTTCATCAGGCAGATGTAGCAGCTGATGAACATTTAGCCCCATATATCTTAAACTGTACAAATTAGCAAAGCTTGACACATATGACACTAGGAGGGCTGATGCTGCTTGCACTTGATTTAAGGATATACTGTCCTGAGTCAGTAAAAAGGTGGCTGAAACAAGGAGACAGTGATGCTTCAAATGTACTTCAGGTAGTATGTTCTTCATCACTGGTATTGAATAATACATTAAAAACAGTTTGTATTCTGAGGCCTTCCAAAACTTGATTTCTTTGAGTGACCGTGGAGCTCTCTGGGTAAAGCTGGGTGACTTGAACTTCTTCAGTTTCTCATCAGCTACATCTAATAAATGATACACACTCCATGGCATGGTGGAAAATTTTGAGCTGAACCACAAATTTAAAAGAGATTTAGTTACACCCAAAGCCACTCCATGCATTATGTCTATTGCAGTGCACTTTATAATGTCTGGAACTATCCTTGCTAGGAGAGTTGGCCCTTTTACACCAAGAATAGAGGCATCCTTTTGTCTCTTTCGAGCTTCCAGGGCTTGTCTAGCAGTGGCAATTGTCTCTGCATGCGTTCTCTTCTGCAAAGTTGGCTTAAAGGGATATACCTGTACAGTTGTTCTCCCTGCAGCAGCTCTTTCCCCCTCTATCAAGCATTTTGGACAACCAAAATAGGAGTTAAACTGTTTAAATTGCATGAATTTACTTTTTGCTGGGAGGTCACAAGTACCACAAATCACTTTCCCTTTTACCTTGATGTCAGAGTTGTCTGGAAGTTTAAAGGTAAAACCATTACTTTCAAAATTCTTCATAGTCTTGTACAATGGTCTTAAAAAAACATTAGGACTTGGTTTATGCTTCCCAAACCACAGTCCAACAAGCAAAATATTTTCTGGTAAAGATCTTAGTTTGTATGGCAACTCATTTATTACCAGGCAAAGGGGCCAAATCGAAAATGAAGAGGACTTAAAAATGCTTACTCCATCAGAATACCACATGAAAGAAATGTTTGAGGGATTGCTCAGAAATCCATTTTCCATTTGCTGCTTATAGATATATCCATCGTAAATGTCCTCAATACAGTCTCTGGAGCGTTTCCTGTTTTCTTTAAAACGAAACTGAAGATTGGTATAAAAGTTATCTCTCTTTAAAAGATTTTGGAGCTGATGGAACAAGGGCAGTTCCAAAAAGTAAGATACATTGCCACTTTTCTTGCATTTTGGGCATTCACTTGATTTGTTGTTTAATGGATAAATGCATTGAGCACAAAAATAATGAAACACCATAAGGGCTTCACCAATTTTAGAGAAGTAAACTTTAAACGTATGGAGAGTCTTCTTTATAATACTTCCTTCGGGACAATGAAGGGCAATTAGTCTCAAGATGAGTGATACTATGGTTCCAGAGAGATTCACTGTCGACATTAGTGTGAAGATTGCTAAAAGACTTTCATGCAATGTTATGGGAGCTCCTGGGTAAATAGGCTGATTTCCCTCAACTTCATCGTCACTGTCTCCATCTGAAGATTCTACATCGGATTGTTGACTCCCCACATCAGATTCCGCTTCACTTCCAGGATCAGATTCACTCACATCTAAGGGGCAATAAAAGTAATTAATACAGTACAACAGCAAAAAACAACTCAAACTAGGACCAACAAAATGCAAGATAATTTGACTCTACCTTCATCCTCATTTCCTAACATATCATTATCACTATCACTTTGTACATCTTCATAAACACCATCACTCTCTTCTTCAGAATCATCTCCAATGTCTAAGAGGGGAAAAAATGCTCATGTAGCAAAACAGTAAAATAAACCACACAAAGGGAGTTAACAAAATATTAAATACATGACATACCAGCTTCATGTCCGTTTCCAATATTGTCATCACTGACATTGTCTTCATTAGCAGCAGGCTCTTCATCAGCACCTCTCAGTTCCAACTCAGCTTCCGATCCACTGCGATTCACTTCTGCACTTCCAGACTCTGACTCAGCACCACTCCGTTCCACCTCTGAACTACCGCTCTCCTCTCCACTACTTTCAGCTGTTGAACCTAATTATTAGAGAAATAATCATTTAAATTTGGATACCTGTAAACAAACATGTTGATCCCAACAAGGAAGCCTGGCATGATAGGGTCACAGGGAGTGACAGAAGCTTCATGAAAAACTTCACTGAAAATAATTACATGAAAGAAAGTGCTCACTGGTGCTCACCTTCTGAATCTGAAAAATTATGTTGCTCATGCCTTTCTGAGTTGTTAAGCCGTCTATATTTCGCTCGTCTGAGTATTTTTTTTCTCTCATTATTCATGATTGATATTAGAATAAAGGAATCCAAAGACAACTCTAACCTACATAAGCACAATAATTAATAACAGCAGGTTTAGTTACAGACGTTACTATATCACTCAAAACTAATAAAAAAAAAGAGTGATCGCTCACTTGAAAAAATAACGCCACAATAATTACCCTCTGTATGGAGAGAATTATTTTTATTTTTAGTTTAGTGGTCGTACACTTTGACTCGTCTGCTAATTCCTTTGAAGGCGAAGTGAGATAGGGAGGGAGGAAGTGAAGAGTAAGAAAAAAAACAGACTCGAAACAGAACTGTTAACCAACATACCGTGACGCGCCCTTCTTATCACAAAATAAAATAAAAATATTGTATCGTTCTGTTTATTCTGTTTATTTAGTGTATTTTAATGTTCTATTTTTCAATATTATGCTAAAAATTTAACTACTGCGCCGTGCTCGTTCGGAGTGGAACGTTGATGTGTTGTAGAGGTTGGCAACAGTGGTCTCATCCAATGTGACGGTTACGGTGACTGAACGGAACAGAACAGTCAAATGCGTTTGCTCGTTCGTCAGTTCTTCGTCGCTCGTCGCTCTGTCCTTTGCTTTCTCCAGTCTTGCTGTGATTTTTGATTGCTCTGTATTAATTCTGTTTTCACGATGGGGAAATCTAAAACGAAAGCCGTTATTTATTGGCCTGAGAGCGAGCAGGTCAGTGTGGAAGAATTGAGTAAGATTAATGAAGAAGACCGGTACAGAGACGCCCTCACCACGATCAGAAGCGGCGGCAAAAACCTACGTGCTGTCGTCAAGTTCATCTCCGGTAAGTTGTATTAATCTTTATTTTGTCTCATTGGCCTTTCCTGGCCGTTAACCTGGCTTGTAGTGGACATTGTGGATGAAAAGCCGCACCTCTCCACGATTCATGCGTCAATCACGATGGCCCCCATATCTCTCAAATGACGTATTTAATTGTGTTTCATTTGAATTTATTAGTCTCCTTTTCCTGATTCGTCTATGAAAGCCATTTCTGGTGATCCGTTACACATGTATTCGCAAGTATAACCTTAACTTGGTTCATTCGATTCGGTTAACATAACCCCTGCCTGGGGAATGACTGACTTGTGTTGAATTTTTACACAGCCTACTCTTCACTGTCACTGCTCAAATATATATTGGCAGAATATTCGTTTTCAGTGGGTAATGAAGTGTGCAGAACTTAACAACTAATTTTGATTTCAGGTGATGAACGCAAACTTCAGGAAGAAGAGAACAAGGCTTTGATGGAGGTGGAAGAGATGACTAAGAGCCGGGAAGCTGCTCAACTTGGAGGAGAGCGTAAGACTAGGAGCAGGCGTAGTGCACCAGCTGTCCCTGGAACAGCATCCAGCAATGATGTGGCTTCAGCTTTAGGTGAGCGCTTAAAACCATCAGCTCAGCAGATGGAGAAACTTAAGAAGCTCAATGACTCGAAGAAAGCGGCTGAGCAGGCACAACGGAATGCTCAGGTAGATAAGCTGAACACCACTATTATTCCTTTTTCTAGATGCATTGAATGTCAATTCGTAAACTTACAATGCTGTTTATTCCAGGATGATGTTGACCGAGCAGCACTTAATGTGACTAGTGTGTCTAGATCGCTAGCTTTTGTATCCGATGAAGAGAGCAATGTATCAGATAGTGATGGTTGTGTATTTGAGGACAGCGATGCTGAAGACAAGGAAGGAAATGAGAACAACTTCGATGAGTGTTGTCATCACTGCAAATCTCTCAGGAAAGCATGTAAGTGGAGGTGCGACAGGAATTTATTCTTTCCCTACCAATGGTTTACAATAATTTCCAGTTTCTTTGTTTTAGATTCTCAATCTGGAGTATTATTTATCCAAGCCCTTGCAAAGTTTGCACAGTCAGCTGCTGGAAGTGGTGCGCAGTATGCAGAACTTCGCCCTATTCCGCCTGGACGGCCCTCTGTAAGTTTCAAATCATTTAAACATAAACTTTTAAATAGTAACTCCCTCTGAAACCATTTAGTGTAAGCTGTTTTTATGTACCTTTGCCCTATCTGATCTGAGTTTCTAATCCTTTGGGAGTCATGTATGTTATTTTCTGGTTATGTATGCCAGTTCAAATAGAAGTTTTGTGTTTTACTAACTTTATATTTTATTGAGTGCACTTCTCCTTGGAGGTGTAAAAAAAAATATTTCTACTGCTTCTGTGGCCAATACTCTTCTGATCTTTTGCAGTGTGAGATTTCCAAGGGATCTGAGATTTTTATTGAGAATGCTGACAAAAATGCTATCAAAACTGATTGTGGTGGTGACCCTTCCAAAATGACACGGATGACTTTGGTGTCATTGTTTGGCAGAGAAAACTTGGAGAAGAATGCTATCACTGCTTTGGGGACAAAGCAAGGTACTTTAGGCATTAGGAAGAGAGTCAGGGATGCTGTGAGAGGTAAGGCTACTTGAATAATAATTATTTTGTACTTAGATGATTAGGGACTGAATACTAACTTGTGTATTTTCAGCTTTTGTTAACAGGCCAAGCAATATGACCCTCTCAGTGTGCCAGCTTTTAACCGTGTCATTAACCGAAAGAAAAATCAGATCCACAGGAAGTCACCTCCTAAGAAGTCATCTAAGGGCAGCCCAAAGAAACTCAAGAAGAGCCCTAAGAAAGCTGGGAACAAGAAAAAATCCTCAGAAAAAGAAGTCTTGTCTCCAGAGAAAGCAGGACCAACTACTGAAAATACTTCTGTATGTGAAGAAACTGCAAATTTGCATCACGAGGATTCTTCTGTGCACACCAGCCGTATGAATCTTAATTCCTCATCCTCCTGTGCAGCTGTCCCCTCTTCTATTGACTCTCGCCCTGTTATTGCTAGCCCATCTAAAGGGTGGCTTGTTAGGGGTCAGCAATATTCAGCCCCTCAAGGTATTTTATCTACTTTTTGTTTTCTAGGGACACACTCTGACATGAACTAATTTTATATTTTTATTTTGCAGGGAGTTCTTATCAGGAGTCTAACTACTATGGTTCCAGCTATGGTTCTAACTTTGGAAATTACTCTGGCCCTTCTTTCTCAGCTCCTGCATACTCTGCCTCACACTCTGCTTCTGATCACTCAGCCCAGGAACACTCAAATGCTTCCCAAGGTATTTTATATGTCAAAGTTTGCTTTCAGTTATCAGACTCCCAGCTGAATAACTTTCTAATCTGGTTGAATATTCCTTTCAGGTCTACATGCTCCATGGTTCTCTGTCGGCAATACTCTGACTTCTTTGTAGAGCGTAATTTTTTCCTTGCTCTCTTGATTTTTAGACTATTATTAGACTTCTTTGTAGAGCGTAATTTTTTCCTTGCTCTCTTGATTTTTAGACTATTATTAGACTATGTTTTGAATAAACATTTCAATTATTGACAATAGTATTTTCCATTATCGATTTCCACTACCTACTGGCACAGTACGGGGAGAGAGAGCCTGGAGCCTACCGACGGCTCCTATGGGGTAGGCTACCCTCACGACTGCTAACGGACTGGGATGCTTATGGTACGCCTTCATGCTGCCAGCCCGGTCGGAGAGAGACCCGAGCGCGTACCGAGCGCGTACTGATCGCGTACGGACTGGTGTGCAGATGAGGGCGTTTTTTGGTACGATTTGGCCTTCCTAGCATACTAGTCTCCTTTCAGATGGGAGACTAAAAGCGTCCTGCCCGAGCGTACTCCTGAGCGTACTAAAAAGGCATCAAAGGGGACTAATATTTTTTGTACGGGCGGTACAAGAATTTCTCACAGTTTTTTCCCAGGAGCAACTCTGGAAACGGAAATTATTTTCCAGGCGTGGCCTGGAAAAGAGACTCTCGGCACAAAATTCCCAGGGTGCGCCTGGGAAAGGGTCCGCAAACCCAGGGTGTTCCTGGGAAAAATATATGCGAAACCCAGGGTGCTCCTGGAAAATGACTGGCGCGCCTGGAAATTCCATAAAGCTCCTGGGAATCCCAGGGGTTACTTTTGCCGTGCATGAACCACCGCTTTCCGACATTCAACCTACAGACCCAAGAACACCGAACCCGTCACTCTACGCGTAGCCCGGCCGACTCCGTCCCTAGCATGCTATTCCGGCCGTGGATCTTACTGTAGAGCAACCTGTCCCTTGCGACATGTCCCAGCGCGTCCAGGTAGGTAATCCCAGAACTGCGCGCCACGCCCCACCGGGCCAGCCCCGGGCTATAACGGGACTGGGGCTGGCCCCGCAGGACGGAGTGCACGGCCCAGGAGGCGTGAACAGGTAGCAGACTGTCATTTGTGCAACTCCTATCGTGATTTCCATCGAGGTCTTTTGATGCTGGATTTTTCTTTTTAGCGTACTTGTCCTGACTAACTATTGTACCTGCTTTGTCTAGACTCAAAATTCCGAGCATATGTTTGCAACATGAAACTTCTTCATTATCAATGCTTGCACGTAGTTGACTCGGATATATTCGAGCAGACCCCACAGGAACTCGTTCCAACCAGCGCGATTAATTTCTACTTCCATTAATTTCTAATTTTAAATAGATGACAGTGTATAGTAAACTTTCTGTGCCGTCAAGTAATTTTCCTATACGTGCATAGTAATGCGTGCGTCCCACACATGTATAGTAAATTTCCGAGACACTTATGGCGGATCTACTATAGAGTTCGGTATTTTCCTATACACTCCTTGACGTATGGTACAATTCCTATACATTTGCAGGAATTTTCGGGTACCATACGACGTATAGGAAAAATCCCATACATGCGTATATTAAAAATCCCAACATTTTTTACAGTGTGGAAAGTGGCCACCCTCAGCGTTATCAGTGGGAGCCTGTGTTAGTAGAAGTGGTGAACAAAGGTCATAGACCACTCTACAAACGTCTTCTTACTCTGATAAGTACGAAAAGCACGACCTTGGTGAAATTAGACATCAATTGTGAAAAGTCGAAACCGGCCTCCCTCTGCGTTACCAGTAGAGCCCTGTGTTAGTAAAAGTGGTCAAAAAAGATCATATACCTCTCTACAAACGTCTACTAACGCTAAAGAGCGCAAAAGGCGATACTTCGATGAAATTCGTAAGAAATAGTGGAAAGTCGAAAGTGGCCACCCTCAGCGTTATCAGTGGGAGCCTGCGCTGATAGAAGTGGTCTACAAAGGTCATGGACCACTCTCCAAAAGTCTACTAACGCTAAAGAGTGCAAAAAGCGATACTTCGATGAAATTCGTAAGAAATAGTGGAAAGTCGAAAGTGGCCACCCTCAGCGTTATCAGTGGGAGCCTGTGCTAATAGAAGTGGTCTACAAGGGTCATAGACCTCTCTACAAACGTCTACTAACGGTAACGATCTAGTTAAGTGTGACTTTTGAGGAATCGGACAGAAATTGTGAGAAAGTGAAACTAGCCACCCACGACATTAACCTTAGGTCTCTGACTCAGAAGGTTTATGGTTTAAAAACGTTATGACCTACTCTACAAACGTGTTCTAACATCGATTTACAGGATTTATTAATCGTTAACTTCTTTTATTGCCTTTTTTTGGATTGGGGTGGCTAACTTCCACGTGAAGCTAGCCGCCCAAAATGATGTTTTATAAAACAGGGGTGGACAACTTTTAGGGCAGCAATTTTATGTCTACAAACGTCTACTAACGATCTACAAACGATCTGTATGGTTCATTTTTCGTTTTGCTGCTTTAGGGTGGTCTACTTCAAGACAGTTGTATTTGTTTACATGTTAAAACAGTTATTTCAATTATTCTAATTTTTTTTTCCCATAGTGACAGTAACCCCTTTTAACTCTACACAAACACCAATACCTCAGGAGAAGGCATTGTCCTTGGTTGGAAAAATGTCAGACTTAGGTGAGGTCATTTTTCCTTTTTTTCTGCATCCGTGTTTGGCTTGTCATAGATTGATTTATAGCTTCTTGCATGAATTTGCTTGTAATGCTGCTTACTCTTTGCCTGCTGCTTTGCTTTAGAATTTAAGGCATACCTTGTCAGTTGTGTGACGTCAATGAAAGTAAAACTGGATTCTCTAATGGGTGGCACACTGGCACGAAAAGATACTTCATCTGATGTGGACATGGAGGACCAGTTGGTAGGCCTTCCTGCTGACTCAATGCAAGAATGGGAAAATTTTGAAGAAAACATCAGTAATGTGCCACATTATGCGAAGACTTTGGTACTGCATGTTTAAGTTATTTACCTTAGCTATAAGCACATAAAAAACACTGGTTTAGGTTTTTATCATGACTAATTCAAATTATCTCATGTTCCAGATATCACAACTCAGATGTCATTGTGATGACAACGTTAAAAGCTCAACTCGCAATGTCTGAGCACAAGTTTTATCCAACTCAACAGCTGACAAATTTTCCCTCCATGGGGCAGGTTCTAAGAAAGCCTTCAAATCAAGTTTGTTTTTCTCAAAAATATTACCAAGTAAGTACTGCATTCTTTAAAAATAATTATAATTTCTTTTCCTTTACTGAACTATAGACTACTTTTATATCTTTTTTTTTCTGTACAGAAGTACTTCACAGTGCTCACAATAAAGATTTCAATATTAAGGACATGAATAAGGCCACCGAAAATTGGCTGCGTCTTGCTTGCCAGAGGAAAGGAGGGAAGTTTTTCAAGAAATGGACCAGGAAAGTGAGGTAATACTGTTTCTAGTAATTTTATTTTCATGCTACTCAGCCAGTCACTTACAAAAAATTCACTGTATTATTATTATTATTATTATTATTATTATTATTATTATTATTATTATTATTATTATTATTATTATTATTATTAAATTTGCAGTGATACAAGGAGGGAAAGGCCGGAAGAAGAAAATTCTGATTCTTAAATATTTTTGGTTATTTTCTAATTTTGACAATTCACTGTTGTGCTGAAGATTTATAATATGAAAAAAATAAAAGAAACACATTATTACTTTTTTTTTCTCTTTCCGAATTTCAAACGATTCTACAAACCGTCTTCAAGTAGCCTAGAAGCAGTCTATCAACAGTCTACAAAAACTCGATATGCTGTCTAAATCAACGGTCTATTGAATGTCCATGGACTAGAACTGTGGCTGGACTGGTGACTGAAGCGCCCGAGTCCCCTACCGCGCTTCACAGCTGATCCATCACAAACAACTGCAATAATAGCAATACCATGTTTTTCCAAGTCCCCAATCACATGCCAAGTCCAATCTTTTAGTTGATTTGAAGACAGTTTGGATACAGCATATGTAGCCACCACCTGTTTGACCCCATTGGACACACCCTTTATCATGTAAACAAGAACCTTCGACGCAATTGTGTCTTCTGAATCTAGCGCCTCTGTGGAATCTATCAATTCTTCTAAATTTTTAACTTCTCTCTCAATTGTATCTAAAGATGTATAACCAACCAGTTTACCATTTGATTTCTGAAAGACAAGATTTTGAGAAATGTACATTTCATCCATCATCAAAACATGGTACTTTTTATGCTTCTCGGGGAATTTCTTAACACAAGCTTCTAAAGACTCCAACTTAACTTTGTCCACTCCTTCTTCAACAGCTTTAGCATGAGAATAGTGGAACAGAGTCATTCTGGAGGGTAACTTAATCATGCCTGTTTGACGGAGTAATTCATATGCACTAGGTGAAGTTAGGTGCAAAGCCAAAGCAAACCGGATCATGGTGGGGTGCCACCTCATCCCACATGCTTTTTTCTGTTGTGATGCTTTGATCTGTTGCTGCAGAAAGATTGACTGAGCAGGGCTTAAACTAATGTCTCTCAGTATTTCAGAGAAATCATCAGAAAGTTTTGATGGAATTTTAACACCCTCTTTTTTTATGACTTCCTCCATGCGTTGCTGTATGCGATACTTTTTCTTCTTTAAATTGTCTGCTTCTGTTCTTAAATCTTGTAATTTTTTTAGTCTTTGCTCTTCTGTCAAAAACACATTACCTGTGTTGGGATGGCGCTCTTCAGCAGCTAATGCTATTTTTCTTCTCCGTAGTGGTGCATACAATTTTTGAGAATTTTCACAGCGCCACTTCTTGAAAGGCACCAACATACAGCAATTATGAGCCCTGAAAGTTTCAATATAACGACCCTCAGAGAAGATGTTTTTGTCCACTTCTCCAAAGGGACAGGTTGCCCAAGCAGTCTCAAAATATGTGTCATCATACCCAGCACAAACAGCCATCTGGTCTATATTGTTCACTATTGACGCTGCCCTGTCTACAAAGTCATTCACGGTAAAAACGCTTCCTTGGAGTCCAAGGAGGTTTTTCATTTTCAAGGACAAAAACACCGTTTCAAGGAAGAATCGTTGGAAAAAGGCAAAAAATGACTATTTTCAAGGACCGTCCTTGAAAACCGAAACCACCACACGACGACAGGAGTCCCGTCAAGCCGAGAGGTCCCTCAATGAGACCGCCAGACGCACACCGACTGCACAGGGAGGACCACGAGGTCCCCGATCAGTAAACAAGGTCCCAGTGGGGTACTTCAGGTCCCCGATCAGAAAACATAAAACAAGGTCCCAGGCGGGTACTTAAGGTCCCCAACGATGCGGACGGGACCACGAGGTCTCTGATCAGTGAACGAGGTCCCCAGCGGGGACTTAAGGTCCCCGACGACGCGGACGAGACCACGAGGTCCCCTATCAGTAAACAAGGACCCAGGCGGGAACTTAAGGTCTCCGAAGACGCGGACGGGACCACGAGGTCCTCGATCAGTAAACAAGGACCCAGGCGGGTACTTAAGGTCCCCGATCAGTGAACAGGGTCCCTAGCGGGGACTTAAGGTCCCCGACGACGCGGACGGGACCACGAGGTCCCCGATCAGTGCAAGGTCTCAGGCAGGTGCTTATGGTCCCCGACGACGAGGATGGAACCACGAGGTCCCCGATCAGTGAACAAGCTCCCAGGTGGGTACTTAAGGTCCCCGACGATGCGGAGGCGAGCGCGGCTAGGTGGGTCTCTAGATGATCCCATCATCTGACCACGGTTTTCTCGTCTCTTGGACCTAGGGAATTCAGCACCGACAACCGTTTTTCTCTGTGGCGTCGGGTTCCCGAGATACGAGGACGTACCACGACGTACCGTGAGTTCCGCGCCAAGGATACGTTCACATTTTGGAGGCCAAAGTGACCCTGGCGCCTATCTCGTTGTTTGTCCGGGACTTCTGACTTCGGAATCAGGTTCCCTGGGTTGTGGCGCTTCCGGAGACACTTCACACACACCTCTGTGTCCAGACATACAGGCTTGACGGACTCCCGCAGCAGCACAGCACGTGCGATACCACGCACTCCTTGTCGGAGGCGAGCGTTGCAAGATGGGTACTTAGATGACCCCATCATCTGACCACGGTGTCCTCGTCTCTTGGACCTGGGGAATTCAGCACCGAAAACCGTTTTCCTCTGTGGTGTCGGGTTCCCGAGATACGAGGACGTACCACGACGTACCGTGAGCTCCGCGCCAAGGATACGTTCACATTTTGGAGGCCAAAGTGACCCTGGCGCCTTTCTCGTTGTGTGTCCGGGACTTCTGACTTCGGAATCGGGTTCCCTGGGTTGTGGCGCTTCTGGAGACACCTCACACTTACCTCGGCGACCAGACATTCGGGTTTGACGGTGACCTGAACGTGTCGCCATACCGCTCAGGACGCCGTCAAACCCGAATGTCTGGTCGCCGAGGTAAGTGTGAGGTGTCTCGAGAAGCGCCACAACCCAGGGAACCCGATTCCGAAGTCAGAAGTCCCGGACACACAACGAGAAAGGCGCCAGGGTCACTTTGGCCTCCAAAATGTGAACGTATCCTTGGCGCGGAGCTCACGGTACGTCGTGGTACGTCCTCGTATCTCAGGAACCCGACGCCACAGAGGAAAACGGTTTTCGGTGCTGAATTCCCCAGGTCCAAGAGACGAGGACACCGTGGTCAGATGATGGGGTCATCTAAGTACCCATCTTGCAACGCTCGCCTCCGATAAGAAGTGCGTGGTTTCGCACGTGCTGTGCTGCTGCGGGAGTCCGTCAAGCCTGTATGTCTGGACACAGAGGTGTGTGTGAAGTGTCTCCGGAAGCGCCACAACCCAGGGAACCCGATTCCGAAGTCAGAAGTCCCGGACACACAACGAGATAGGCGCCAGGGTCACTTTGGCCTCCAAAATGTGAACGTATCCTTGGCGCGGAGCTCACGGTACGTCGTGGTACGTCCTCGTATCTCGGGAACCCGACGCCACAGAGGAAAACGGTTTTCGGTGCTGAATTCCCTCGGTCCAAGAGACGAGAAAACCGTGGTCAGATGATGGCGATACACCCTATCTAAATCCGCTCACCACCTCCGCGGCTGGGGACAATCGCTCAACTCACTCCCGCCTGCGGACAACCGCTTACCTCGGTTGGCGCTCCCGACAACCGCTCAACTGATCTCGGCCGCGGCGCTGGTTAGGTTATGTTGCCCTCATATTTATACTAATATTGAGCCTGTATGGAGGGATCTTATAGCAGATGTTGGTCGAGAGTATTGTTTATGAACAAGGTGAACAATATTCTTCCTAATGTTATGCCATAATGCAAATTTCTTACCTGAAAACGCCTACTCAAAATCAGGAACCTCTTGCCGTATTTCAGAGAGCTGAGCGGTTGTCCGGAGCGCCAACCGAGGTAAGCGGTTGTCCGCAGGCGGGAGTGAGTTGAGCGATTGTCCCCAGCCGCGGAGGTGGTGAGCGGATTTAGATAGGGTGTATCGATGGGGTCATCTAGAGACCCACCTTGCCGCGCTCGCCTCCGCATCGTCGGGGACCTTAAGTACCAACCTGGGAGCTTGTTCACTGATCGGGGACCTCGTGCTTTCGTCCTCGTCGTCGGGGACCATAAGCACCTGCCTGAGACCTTGCACTGATCGGGGATCTCGTGGTCCCGTCCGCGTTTTCGGGGACCTTAAGTACCCGCCTGGGACCTTGTTCACTGAACGGGAGCCTCGTGGTCCCGTCCTCGTCGTCGGGGACCTTAAGAATGCAGCTGGGACTTCGTCCACTGATCGGGGACCTCGTGGTCCCGTCCTCGTCGTCGGGGACCTTAAGTACCCGCCTGGGACTTCGTACACTGAGCGGGGACCTCGTGGCCCCGTCCTCGTCGTCGGGGATCTTAAATACCCGCCTGGGCCTTTGTCCACTGATCGGGGACCTCGTGGGCCCGTCCTCGTCGTCGGGGACCTTGAGTCCCCGCTGGGGACCTTGTTCACTGATCGGGGACCTTAAGTACCCGCCTGGGACTTTGTCCACTGAGCGGGGACCGCGTGGTCCCGTCCTCGTCGTCGGGGACCTTAAGTCCCCGCTGGGGACCTTGTTCACTGATCGGGGACCTTAAGTACCCGCCTGGGACTTTGTCCCCTGATCGGGGACCTCGTGGCCCCGTCCTCGTCGTCGGGGACCTTAAGTACCCGCCTGGGACCTTGTGCACTGATCGGGGACCTCGTGGTCCCGTCTGCGTCGTCGGGGACCTTAAGTACCCGCCTGGGTCCTTGTTTACTGATAGGGGACCTCGTGGTCTCGTCCGCGTCGTCGTGGACCTTAGGTACCCGCCGGGGACCTCGTTCACTGATCGGGGACCTCGTGGTCCTCCCTGTGCCGTCGGTGTGCGTCTGGCGCGGCCTGAGGTCTCATTAAGGGACCTCTCGGCTTGACGCGACTTCTGTCGTCGTGTGCCGGTTTCGGTTTTCAAGGACGGTCCTTGAAAACAGTCATTTTTTGCATTTTTCCAAGGACCTGTCCTTGAAATTGTGTGATCGTCCTTGAAATTGTGTTTTGGTCCTTGAAAATGTGCAATTTTTCCTTGAACTCCAAGGAAGCGTTTTTACCGTGTTAATTGTATTTCCTCTCAGGGCGAGGGTAGGGTTTGCTTTGACTGTGAATGTATTGCAATTAACAGGTTTGTTGTGCACAAAAAGTTCCACATTCCCTTCTGCATGCAAGACAACACTGCGCTGAATGCAAGCACTTTTCTGCAGGGACACTGTCACAACATGAATCTTGTCTTGAGCAGGAATGCACATCCATGACTTGCGAAGAAACAGCTGCAGTTTCTTCTGAACTTCAAAAACCATCTCCTCTTCAGACACATGGCATGTCACCTCAGAAAGATCTTCAGACGGTTCAGAACTGACTGCAGGACACTGCTGTTGTTCAGGCGGAAAATTTGAAGTATCACTTGAAAAATTGCTGGGAGGTACAGTTCCAGAGTCATATTCTAGAGCCTAAATAAAACAATTAAAAAACAGCAACACTAAAATATTAGGGTTATGGGTTCACATTACTATTGCCAGCATAATAAAAAAATAAAAAATACTTACAAATTTCTTGAAGTCTGGTGTATCTCCATGATGATCCCCGTCAGCAGTGAGAAAATTAATTGTCATTACCCTCCTCACAACCAGGGTCATTTTCCAGAGCCTTGATATAACAATAAGAACAAAACAAACTATAATAGCAGAAGAATGGTTTGGTTAAAGATAGCTATTACCAGGAAGAAAACAAAGCTTACGAAATTCTGTAAATCTGGTGTTTCTTCATGATGATCAGCAGTGAGAAAGTTTTTATCAACCTCCTTAAAAAAATGAAAAAAGAAATAAATGGAACAGGTTCGAAATTTATTGTAGTGTAAAGTAAAACCAGAAAAACATAACCTTACCTCATCTAATATGCCCTTTTTTTGATACCTCCCTTTTTCCCTTCGTGTTAATGACATTCTCCTTGGAATCTTCCCCATTTGAATATCAAAATAAATTCCAGGCAAGAAAAGGGGGGAAAAAAAACGAGAATCTAGTTCGGACCCACAGTCGCAGTTCAAAACCCAAAAAAAGCCGAAACGCCTAGTGAGAGAGAGAGAGAGAGAGAGAGAGAGAGAGAGAGAGAGAGAGAGAGAGAGAGAGGAGAGAAAGGTAGAGGAGGAGGGGGTGACTGGCGCAGCGCGCATGCGCGCGCCTAGCGGCGGCGCGGCTCCGTGCAAAGGTCGCACGTCCCGCCGCGGTCCGTACGCACCGCTTAACTCGCTGGCTTTCGGTTGTATGCGGTCTGACACTTTTCGAAAGGGTACGTAGCGATGTATTGAACCTTCACGAGTACAGCGACACCTCGCCCAATACTCTACGACACCTACCAAGGGAGTAAAGTGGATTCCCAGGTGACCGCGCAGAGAGCCGGGCATAAGGAGCTTGGTCTCCAGGGCGCCCTCCTCTCATGGAGAGACGGTGGCGGCACTCGGGGCCTCCGCACATGCAGACCCGTGCGACAGAAATTGTCACTACCTGGCCGGGTCGGAGCGAAGTACTGGGTCTGTCCGCCGTACCTGCGGTCGGGGCAGCCCTAGCAGGTAGACCCGGTGCCCCGACCAAGCTAGGGTGCAGCTGACCCTCCCGCCGAGTCAAATGTGCGAGCAAAAAAGCAGTTTGCGCCGTAGACGCCAGACGGGCTCGGAAAAGGAGGCAAATGACACGAGAAAGGGTGGATTTTAAGACAGAACGAATAGGAGAACATGCCTACGGGGGAATCAATTAAAACCGTCCTTTTCAGAACCAAAAAGTTTGTTTCGAAAGGATGGACTTCAACAAAGACTTTTCCCATAAACGTCAATAAAGTTGAATTTTACGGAAAATCACAAAAGTTTCGGCCGGAATCGAACCAAGTTCCTTTCCCTCCAAGTCCGTAACTATGACCACGGGACCACTGAACCGACAACAAAACTCGTGCGCTCAGCTTGGCCGTATAGCGCCAGCTGATGTCAACTGAGCTATGTGAAAAATATACATTTTCGTAGTAGCAACACACCACGGTTGAGAGAGATACGGTGGGGACACTGGGGTGCCTGGGGTTGTCCCAGTTTTGGATCCATTTTCAGTTCCGCCGGGCTCCGTCTACCGCGCTGTACGCAGAGTGTACCGGGTTGTGGCGTAGCGTGGCGGTACGCGCGAGAGAAACAGATAGTCATTGTGCGAGAGAGAGGTCCGATGCGCGTACCGGCAGATGCGAGCTTGAGAGATGAATTTACCTGCTGACGTCTGCTCGCCCGCTGGAGCCGGCCACCGGGGATGCTGCTCGCCGTCTGACAGCACAAGCACGCTTAGACATGATTTGGTGCGGGTAGCGTGGCGTGGCATGGCGTTACCAGTCCCTCCGAAATATGTCTCTCTCCCTTGCACAGTGATTTGTCTCTCTCGCACACTCGGCCCGGCGAGAGGGTCAGCCACAACCAAGCTGCGTCTGAGCGCCACGTTTGCCTGCCGGGGCAGCCCTGGTTCATTTTAGGCAAACAGACTGAGTGGTTTTCCCCGCCCCGGCCAGGTGTCAAGACACGGTGGAGGGAGAGACGGTGGCGGCACTCGGGGCCTCCCCACATGCAGACCCGTGCGACAGAAATTGTCACTGCCTGGCCGGGTCGGAGCGAAGTACTGGGTCTGTCCGCCGTACCTGCGGTCGGGGTAGCCCTAGCAGGTAGACCCGGTGCCCCGACCAAGCTTGGGTGCAGCTGACCCTCCCGCCGAGTCAAATGTGCGAGCAAAAAAGCAGTTTGCGCCGTAGACGCTAGACGGGCTCGGAAAAGGAGGAAAATGACACGGGAAAGACAGTGGCCCTCTACCGAGGTATAGTGATATATTGCTTCGGTTTATTTCGTGTGCATGTTAAGTATGACATGCCTCTGGGATCGATTATGAAATTCGGTGCAGTGTATTTATAATTTTGATTTGTGTAGGTTCTTGCTTTGTATTCAGCTGTTTTGTATACGTTTGTACACGGTTTTTGAAGTTCTTCATCTTTGTTGCAATTGCGCTGGTGGTAAGTACATTTTTTATGAGAATGCAATTTGATTTGTTATAATGAATTAATTATTTTCCCTTGCGTAGGTTCGGAGTTTTTATTGAGCTTAGTTTCTGAAATATTTTCAATAAAATGAGTGATACAGAAGTAGATGTCGTTTCTACCTTCGATGATGACCATGAGCAGGTTGGTTAAACATTTTTAATGTATGACCTGACAATCTTTAACAGATTATTTATTTCAGCTTGCACCTCCAAAGTCAATCAAGCGCAAGAGCAAATCCTCAAAACCAAAAAAACACAAGAAAGCAAAAAAAAAAATAAAATCGAAACTATTGAGTTGTCATCTGGGTGCGACAGTGACTGGTTGAAGTCTCCTCCTAAGCTTATAATAAAAGAAGAACCCCATATTGACGGCGCGCTTTCATTCAAGACGCCAACAAGGAGTTGTTCTCCAAAGCCATCCACATCAGGAGTGAACTCGACACCCTACTCTGGCGATGCAATGTCATCATGTACCACGCTGCTTATTGGTTCTCCTGATAGTGATTTGTCACCAATACAAGGACGTTCTCGATTTGTAAAATCACCATCACCCAATGCGAAAGAGTTGTCATTTGATTCATCTGACGATGATTTCATCATCTTCATTGTTCGAGCCAGGACTTTCACAATCAGAATCTTCATTAGATAAAATATCCTGATCAGAATCATTGACTGAATCATTGTCACTATTTCCATGGTAAGATTCATTAATATTTCTTTCCTGCTCATCTTCCTGACCACCATGTAAGTTGTTATCATTTACGATACCAATCTCCGACTGATCTGTTCCTTCTTCGTCAGTTTCACTTTCATTCCCAGACTCAATACGTCTGTCCCTATTTCTACGATAGTTAGACTCTAACAACATCTCAGCATCACGCGACCTTTTATTAGCCTCTCTAACAGCTTCCCTTTCAGTTTTCCTTTTGACAGCCTAACATTTGAAAAAAAAAAGAGAAAAAACAAGATGAAAAGAAGTATAAAATTAAATTAGATATTTAGTACTAGTTTATTCCTCTTTAGCCAAATGAAAAGAACACTGGCACAATTTGGGTTGCTGTTGTACTTTTAAAGATGAAAGTGATAAAAAATTACGTCATACGCAAAACAATACTCTTTCTCTGTATCCTAATTGATTCATAATAGGGTAAAGAACGAGTTTAAGTGAAAGTAGCAGAAAGCATGTCCGGCATGTCTGGTTTGACCAGATCGGGTTAGATGGCCACGTTTACAGCGTATTTGTCGAGAAGGCAGCAAATGACAGCAGTTGAATAGAGTATTGATTCAGTAATTTAACTAGGAGAAAAACATTTACGTACCTTTCGATCCATTTCGGTCCTGTGGCTGGACTGGATGCAGCAACTGGGCGGCAGAGAAGACCTGCGACCTTGAGTAACCTGTGGCCTTGTGGGGGAGCGGGCCTGGCCTCAGCTCAGCCGAGCTCAGCTGATGAACAGATGACAGTCGGCAACGACGTGTAGCACACAGCCAATCAGACAGCCGAGAAGAAGGCGCGATTTTGCGACTCCGTTTGAACATAGTCGCAACCTATCCTACAGGGAGCTCTATCCACGTTGATTCCCCGTCCATTCCACGTTGATTCCACGTTGATTCCACGTTGGTTCCACGTCGATTCCACGTCGGCTAAGTCCGTTATACGTACAAAAAGCATTTCAGAGTACGGCAGAGAGAATTTAATATTCTGACTACGAACGTGGTCTTAGTTTACACCGCAGCGAAAAAAAAGTTGATTTCACGTTGATTCCACGTTGCTTCAACGAGCTTCCCTTTTCTTATCGTCAATAAGCACTTGAATTGTATTTTTCGTCGAAACTTGCTAAGGTCTGCCTGACAGATCTAACATAAACGGGAAAAGATGCAATATTTTTCGGTGGTCAAAATAGTGGAATAATGGTGGATTCATCCACGTCCACGGTACATCAACGACCCCACGTGGAATCCACGTTGAATCCACGTCACTGTTCTCTTTGGGTTGTTTTTGTCAATTCCGTGCAATAATGTGCCAAAAGAAACCACTGATCAAGTATCAACCTTAGAGCCAAAACAAAAACCCAATGATGTCCTTGATGGTTGTTACCATCATACACTGGTGTGCAAAATTAGCGGACCACTTTTTTCTCCGCTTATAATTTTTTTAAAAAATAGAGCTAGAAACTTGAAATTTGGAGGAGAGATGGTCCAAAGTGTTGTTGAAACGTTCCTAAAGTCGCAACAATCAAATCCACCCCCTTCATTTTTTTCCACCCCTCGCGTAAGACACTGTCAATTTTTGACACTTTCGCCGGGGCAAAAGTGTCCTTCCAGGTTTCACAGAGGTTTGAAACTCACATGGCCGACTCAGTTTTGACTCCTCTTTCAAATGATACCGGAGCCACCCCAGTCGGACGAACCGTTCCGGAGCCACAAAAAAAAAAAACCACCCCTAAGCAGGGGTGATTTTTTCGGATTTTTTTCCAGAGTTAGGCGCGGTAGCAGGAGGTCCCCTGGACACGACAAAAGAGTCCCCATGTCCGTCGCACCCCCCAGGGGGTGTCCAGCCCCGAAACACTGACACCCCAAATCTTGATTTTTCACTAAAATCACCAAAAATGACCAAAACATGGTCAAAAATCACGTTGCACAATTGATTTCAGCCGTCTGGATCGACACCCGGAGTGACAAAATGCAGACCGGACGGTAAAGCCGTTTTCGTGGGGGTTGCAACCCCTAACTTTCCAACCCCCAGCGCAGGGGATGGAGAAGCGGAGGCGGGTCGCCGCGGTTACGGTACGATGAGCGAGCCCCTCAGGCACCTCCACACCAATTTTGAAGTGATTCAGTCCATTCGTTACCTTCCACGAGCAAAAAAATGCAAAATCGTGTAAATTTCAACCCCTAAGTTTGCACCCCTTTTTCTCCTCAGCCAGGAGGGGCACAACATCCGCTCAGGTGCGCGAAGGAGCGCACATTCAACCTTTACCACGGTGCAAACGCGCAAACCCCTGCGATCAACGTGTCGGCCGCGAGAGCCATGCGAAAGAGCAGTGTTCTTTCCCTTTTCATTGTTGAATCGTTTCTGTGGTTTCACATGAGTGCCATTAAGTGCCCTGGCGGCCTCATCGGTGAACTCTCAGAGACCTCTTGTCTTTTTTGAGACTGTCTTGGTTGCGAACCTTCGTTTTGTTAAGTTTTCAGACTGCTTTTGATGTTTTTTGAGATCGACTTTGCTTCGGTGGCACATCCAAACTCAAGAGCACACCGACCCTGGTCATTTTGTCTGCTCACTCGCGTGGCTCTCGCGGCCGACACGTTGATCGCAGGGATTTGCGCGTTTGCACCGTGGTAAAGATTGAATGTGCGCTCCTTCGCGCACCTGAGCGGATGTTGTGCCCCTCCTGGCTGAGAAGAAAAAGGGGTGCAAACTTAGGGGTTGAAATTTACACGATTTTGCATTTTTTTGCTCGTGGAAGGTAACGAATGGACCGAATCACTTCAAAATTGGTGTGGAGGTGCCTGAGGGGCTCGCACATCGTACCGTGACCGCGGCGACCCGCCTCCGCCCCTCCATCCCCTGCGCTGGGGGTTGGAAAGTTAGGGGTTGCAACCCCCACGAAAACGGCTTTACCGTCCGGTCTGCATTTTGTCACTCCGGGTGTCGATCCAGACGGCTGAAATCAATTGTGCAACGTGATTTTTGACCATGTTTTGGTCATTTTTGGTGATTTTAGTGAAAAATCAAGATTTGGGGTGTCAGTGTTTCGGGGCTGGACACCCCCTGGGGGGTGCGACGGACATGGGGACTCTTTTGTCGTGTCCAGGGGACCTCCTGCTACCGCGCCTAACTCTGGAAAAAAATCCGAAAAAATCACCCCTACTTAGGGGTGGTTTTTTTTTGTGGCTCCGGAACGGTTCGTCCGACTGGGGTGGCTCCGGTATCAATCGAAAGAGGAGTCAAAACTGAGTCGGCCATGTGAGTTTCAAACCTCTGTGACACCTGGAAGGACACTTTTGCCCCGGCGAAAGTGTCAAAAATTGACAGTGTCTTACGCGAGGGGTGGAAAAAAAATGAAGGGGGTGGATTTGATTGTTGCGACTTTAGGAACGTTTCAACAACACTTTGGACCATCTCTCCTCCAAATTTCAAGTTTCTAGCTCTATTTTTTAAAAAATTTTGAGCGGAGAAAAAAGTGGACCGCTAATTTTGCACACCAGTGTATCAAAACTGTTGACCAGCGCGCAGTCAAAGTCATTAAGTGGTGAAGTATGAGGACATCTGTGAATCCCCTTCACTTAATAAGCACAGCTGCTTCAAGTAGAAAAAATAATTATACTAAAGTTCCATGGCATATGTTGTCACCCGAGGCCTCCGGTCGGTCAGATCATACAACAGAGGACGTGTTGTGTGTACCAAAGTTAAATAGGCGCTTGGAAGTCAGAAAAGTGCAAAGGCTTCGAAAAGCGGGTCTAACACGACGCACAGGCCATTTGCACGCGAAAAATAATCTCTTTATTTTATAGTTTCCGCAGCTAAACCACAAAAGGGAGGCTGGGGCCTCCCCAAACCCCAAACTGTGGAGAACGACAGCTAATGTAATACACAACTACGACTCACTAAGTAAAGAAGATCAAGGTAGGGTAAGATCCAGAACTCGCCACACTGTAAAAAATCTCGGAGAGTTTTTACAAGACAATGTCTTGGAATACTAGTTGCCAAGACTTTCTCTTGTAAAATTACAAGGAGTTGTAATTTTACAAGACTTGGTAATTATTTTTACAAGTCACCTATTGTAAAACTTTTACAAGTAACCTCTGGTAATATTTTTCCATAGAAAGTATGGTAATTTTTTTACCACTATTTTACTTGTAAAATTACAAGTGTTTTGTAAAGTGATTTGCCATAGCTTGTAATTACTTACTGCTTTGATTTTAGGTAAAATTACCATACTTTGTTTTATCGTATACTAGGTGTGAGGAAAATCTTGTGGGTATTGGTGTCATTTATTATGCAAAACAGCCGGTGTTAGAGCCAGGACTTCTCATGATGTAGTATTTTGTACTTTGCTTTGTTTAGTAAAATCGTGGGGAAAAGAGAGCTGCTGAAGGATGGAAGGAGAGAAGCGCGAGGGACCCGGGGCGCGGATGAAACCGGTATGAAGAGGGTGGAGGCCAGGGAGGGTTGTGCCGCGTCCGTGGTGGTCATCTTACTGCACTTCGCCGCTTTCATACTGCTGCTCAGACAACAAGAGACCTAAACATAGCAGATTGCACTGTATTTGTTTTAAAACATCGCTCACCTCAACCGTTCCAAATTAAGAATCAGTACACAGACATACCATCGGTTACGAACCCACAAGTAGAAAACATGTTCGCTGCCCGCTGCAGAGGAGAGCGAGTGGCCGATGAGTTCTACTAAGTGTGCAGCGCGTCGCTCATATAACACGCACTGCACGCATCTTGACAGTGTGACGCTCGCCGACCGACTGACGAGTCCAGCGGAGCGTCCAGCGTCCAGCCGTCCAGCCAGCCCGCTCGGGCCGGGCCCGGGGCAGGCCGCCGCCCGGGCTGTCCGCCGACGGCTCCCTACACACCGAAGCGTCCCCCAGGATTACCTGGGGCAGCCCCGCCCCGCCCCGGGTCTCGCCGCCCTACCCCTCCACTACCTGCAGCACGCCGACTGGCGGCCGGCAGGCTGGAGTTTCCCGGAAACGAGCTCACCCCTCAGCGGGCGACAGGATTAGCGCCGCCGCTACAGACGAGCAGACCAGGTTGCAGGTCGCAATGATAACTCAGTGACACAAGCATAACTAACACAGGTTCAAACAAAATTTGATTTGTTTTCAAGCATCTCGGTCGGCTGATCTCCGCCAAAATTGCAACATAGGTTGACGAGCCAACTACTAGTCTTGGGTCTTCCATTCCCCTCGGCATAAAAATAACATAGTTGTCGAACAATATCACCATAAAGTCTATGTAAAATTACCATACCACACACAATAATGCGCAAATAAACAAAAAAAAATCCAGTACTTGTAAAATCACGTCTTGTCCGGGAAAAGTTACATACTTCGCTCTGTAAAATTACCAGAGGCCTGGTAAAATTACACTACTCTACGCCTTAAAATTACCACAACTTGTAAAATTACCACACTTTCTTACGGAATATTGCAAGATTTTTGGAATTTTACCAGTAACTTGTAAATTTACATTAAAATACGCTGAAAAATACCATACTCTGTAATCTTACATTAAAAAACTGTAAAATATTACAGGTTTTTCATGTAAAATCACTAATATTTTTTACAGTGCAGCCAAAATAATTCCGTACAAACTGGGCGGTCACGGTTCTAATTTAACACGCCTGCGAAGCCCCCCCCCCCCCCCTCCCATTGCAGAAGACAGGTAAGTGCTCAGGATTCTAAAAACGGGTCTAACACGACGCACAGGCCATTTGCACGCGAAAAAATGTCTCTTTTATTTTAAAATTTCCGCAGCTAAACGGCGAAAGCATTTTTATCAGTCGAGTTAGAACTTCCGCACGCCGGCGAAGCCTTTAACTCGTCTACATGTGTTAGTAGATGTATATTAGACATATATAGATGAGTAAAATTTGCCCAGTCCGTGCGCAGACGCAAAGATAGATGTCTATAGATATAGACATTATTTAGATCACAGTTAGACCAAGCTTGGCAGATATAGCATCCTAACAGGTCACTTCCCCAGTTGAGCGCTTAGCGTAGTGGATAGAGCGACAGAGAACTAATAAGAAGATGCTGGGTTCAATTCCCCACTACTTATATTTTTTTGGTGTAAATGTATATCTATGAGTATACATCTAGTAGATGTATATGAAAAGACGTCTACTATACGTTGCATTCTAGGACATTATACGTGTCATAGATGTCTACCGGTAGACTACAAAAGACGTCTAGTAGACCCTTCTGCATCTATGAAAAGACGTCTTTTATACGTATAATAGACGTCTATTTTTTGTGTGGGCGACTCTACCCGCCTACTAGCAACGGAGAATATCCGTGGTGGTCGCTATACCAAAGAGCTGTGCTGGTAGTGATCGAGTCTACCTCGCTACCCCGCTATCTCTGTCTCCACGTCCGTCCGTTCGGCGGCGTGGTTGTCGACCCCCTTATTGCCGTCGTCCGCCCTCTCCCTAGCCTCCAACTTCACCAGGCCGTGGTCGCCTTTGCGTGCCGGCTTGCCGGATACGGTCCTGGTGGAGGGAAGGGTGAAGGTCTGGTCGGCGAGGCCGCTGCCTTCGTTCGCTGCGTCCCGACCCCAACCTCTCCAAGACCGTGGTCGCCCTTGCGTGCTGGCTTGCCGGATACGGTTCTTGGGGAGGGGAATGGAGAGGTCAGTGCGGCGGTGGCTTTCCTCTGACGCCCTTCTGGCAAGCAAGGTTCGCAGATCCCCTACCGGGGTCCTGAGGGTAGAGCTCCAACCTCCCCCGCTTGACGCACACCTCTCCTTGGCCCATTGGTCGAACGGGAGAGTGGAGTGGCCCGACCTAAGCGGGGGGCGCATATCAGCGTCCTAGCGCAGTCGGTTACTTCGTGGCCACGCGGCCCTACCGGTGTGCAGAGCGGCCTAGGGGGGGAAGGACTTAAAGCCTGTGACATGTTTTCACACCCGTGTCTTGATGCCAAGAATTATTGGAGCTGAGAAGAATGCAACAAGCAAGACACCAAAGTACGGCTGCGCTGGTTCAGCTCTCTACCTAACTTTTCTTAAATGGAAAATGGAGAGAGAAAGAAAGGACATAGCCTCCACCTATAAGAGCAACTCCAAATCATAGAAGACCAAAGAGAAAGAAAAAGAAAAGGACAAATGTGATGACCTAGAATGGCAACTCCAAAAAATCACCGGAGAGTCCCCAACAACCACGGCCACCGTAAGAAGAACCACACCACCAACAACAACAACAATGTGTTATACAAAACCAATAATGAGCAGCACCCAAGCCCCATCACAAATCATAGAAGGCGACACCTTTTGCACAAGCCCGAGCCAAATAAGCCCAACTCAAGAGCCGTCAAACTGGCCCAAAAGAAAAGTCATGACCATCACCAGCCAAGTAGATATGTTCCCCGACATCAAAAACAAAGAAAAACCTCAAGATCAAACAAAGAAAAAAGCACCAACACCAATAAAGTCTACCACCTGTTAAAGTGTTCATCAAAACACTCAGCCAAGCAAAGAAGTACCTAGATAGCAAAACTGAAGAGGAAATAAATAAAATCATAAAACAAGCCCAAACCCGTTGTACGGAAGGAAAACGACTTAGTAAAGAACAACAAGAAGTTATAGACTGTACTTTCATTATCAAAGAACATGAAGAAAATGAAGAAGAACCTGAAGAAAATCCATCAAAAAGAAAAAGAAAAGAATCACCACAACTCACTTTGACATACACAGGAGAATACATTAAAACAAATAAAGAAGCCAGCAAATTTCTCACACAATATAACAGTGGCGTCGGAAGTCCTTTGGCACGGGGTGTGCTGAAACTCGTACTCTACGCCTCCCCCCTCTCCCCTACCCGGCGCGCCCCCGCCCCCTGGCCCTTAGAATAAGAAAAAAAACCGGCCTACCGGCGGGTAGGAAGCCAGTCGGCTGATTTTGAATAAGATTATGAACGGTAATTGTCACGGGAACGAGATGCGTAGAAACAGCATGGACACTTTGATTCCAGTGTTAACGTGGCTGATTTTCTGATTTTTTTTCTTACGGGCTTGAATTTTGACTGCGTTATACTGGATTATATTTTAACTGGCTTTTAAATTATCTGAACCGCATTCATTTTATTTGAAATTTAAATCCTGGAACTAGGGGACCAATTGTGACTTTGTCACTTCTTTAGTGCGACAATCTGTTGGAAATTTTTGCGTAATTTACCGACAAATTAGTCGCTAATTTTTACAGCGACTGCAGTCATTTTGGGGCCAGGGGGTGAGGAACTGGAAACAAATAGGTGCGCCGGTATAAACAATACGAACGCTCTTAAAAAAAATTAATACAAAAATCTGTAATTTGGATACGCAGTTTTTTCAGCATCCGTGATACAAAAAGTTGTATTCTTTCGGATATACAAAAACAAATCTGTATTACGGATACAGAAATTTGTATCCATCGACACAGAAGAAAATATGTTGATGTTCAAGCTTGCGGATATGAAAGAAAAATATTTTTACACTATGGGCTGTCTCATACTAGGTGTTGCCCACACATGACAGGCGGTTAACTTCACAGATATACCTTACCTTACCGGGACTTGAACCCCGAATCGCTCGATTGTAATTCGACGCCTGAGCCCACTCGGCTAACGAGACTACTTACGGGCAGCCGTGCTCCAACCCGGTGTCATGCTTTCCCATGTGTTGCCTGACCCCTGAGCCTTTCCCCTTAGCTATCACGCTATCAGATGAGATTTATATGTGAATGCTTTTGGAAATTGATTTCATCGTAGATAGTGCCAGAGTCAGTCTAACAGCTGCCCAAATCGTGTTCAAATTGAACGTTACAATAGCGAAGTTTCGAACGCACATAAAGATTTCTGTTTCTATGTCACAGAAATTTGTATCCCGTTTACAGAGATTTGTAATCAGATTACAGAAAATTAGAAAATGAATATAATATTTTGAACTTAATTTAAAAGATTGTAATGTTTACAAAATTTTTATAAACTATTACAACATTTTGTATCACGGATGCAAATTGCTGTATCACAGCGCCAGGATGCAGAAAACTTTAACAAACTTGATACAGAAATCTGTAATTTTTCTTAGAGTGAAACAATATCAATACAATACGAGACAATATTAACTACAAAGTGACAATTTCGGACAGAATTACAGGTTTTACTGGATCATATTGTATCATATTTTAACTGGCTTTTAAATTATTTGATCCGTATTCATTATTCATTTCAAACTGAAGTATTGGAACTTCGGGATTCGGGACCAATCGTAGCTTTGTCACTTCTTTAATGTGATACGAGCGAACGTGGTTCCCAGCCGGTCCCAGCCCGCACACGCGCTAATTTACGTTGTTTCTATTGAACCCCTGTCAAAACGGGGTGTGCTGCGCACACCCCGTCATATTTTGGGGTGTGCTGGGAGCACACCCTGACCGGTACTTCCGACGCCACTGCAATATAAAGAAGACGAAATAATACAGTTAGCCACAGAAGTCAATAATAAAATCGCGGATGACATACAACTAACAGAGCAAGAAAAGAAAATCATGGAAGCCCTAAGAATGTTAGAAGTAGAAGGCAGAAAAGAAGCCAGAGAAGATAAAGACCAGAAGCAGAAATCATCGAAACAAAACAAATGGGAAACCAGCAAACGGAAAGGAAAACAACTGCGACTAGACATTTCACCATCAACTCCAATAAACAGCCAGTTTGAAGCACTCTCCTCGCCAGATAATGATGAAACCCCAAGCAATTTTGAAGCCGATCTCGAAGAAGAACCTACTAACGAAAAAACAAACCAAAGGACCCAAGAACAACCACCAATAGAAGAAAAGAAGAACTACCACCATTTGTACTCACAAATATCGTTAACGTTTGAGAATTACAAGAGCTACTTATGTCGAAGATAGGGACAGGTAAATTCACATGTACAGCAAGAGGTCCCAGTATTTCAATCCATACAAAAAAAGAAGAAGACTGGTTCAACATCAACGACCTACTTAAATCTAAAAACATCAGCTACCACACCTTTAAACAAGAAGCACTTCGTCCAGCCCAATACACCATCAAATACATCCATCAATCAATGGACGAGGAAGAAATAAGGTCAGAGCTAACCAACCATGGATTCACAATCTTAAATGTACATCGTGTTACGCGAACAGGAAAGCCAACGGATGAGATAAACATAGACCTGCATAATGACCCATTAGCCAAAAATATCAAAAATATAACAACTTTATGCCACCACAAAATTAATGTAACAGAAAGGAAAAAACCAACAATCACTATATGCACAAGATGCTCAGGTTATCATCATGCTAGAACCTCCTGCAATAGAACACCCAAGGCCCTAGATGTAGTGAAAAACATCCACTCAGTAGTTGTGACTCTGAAAATATCAAATGCCCAAACTGTGATTCTAGTCGACCACATCCAGCCACATGGAGAAGCTGCCCTACATTTCAGGAGGAAGGAAAAAGAATAAAGGATAAAAATAACAGAAAAACACCAACAACCACCCCAATCTATAACGGAACAAACGTGTGGGAACAAAGGAAAAAGTCACAAGAAAACCAAAACCAACAAAGTAAACAAGAAGAAAAACAAGAAGAAAATCAAAAACCACAAAGAACATCACCTACAATTAACCTTGACATGGCAGACATAGGAGCTTCCATTCAAGACATGATAAAAGAAGCAATTAAATCATTCATACAGAACCTTGTCCCGAGGGCTAAAACAAAATTAGGAGCATGGCTAAAAGATACGTTAAAAGATATCATTACCGGCTTGTTTTCTGGCCTTACATTATGAACTGTAAAGTAAATATAAAAGAAATCACACGACAACAAAGGAATACAGAGCAATGGCAAAGAATAAAGGACCAATGGCAAAGGACTACGGAACACCGGCAAAGGATTACGAAACAATGGCAAAGGATCACGAAACAAAGGCAAAGGATTACGGAACAAAGGCAAAGGATTAAGGAACAATGGCAAAGGATTACTGATCAAAGACAACGGATAACTAAACAATGGCAAATGATTACTGAAAAATTGCAAAGGATTACTGAACAATGGCAAAGGATTACTGAACAATGGCAAAGGATTACGGAACAATGGCAAAGGATTACGGAACAGTGGCAAAGGAATACGGAACAATGACAAAGGAATACGGAACAATGGCAAAGGGTAAATATACTATGGCAAAGTATAAATATACTATGGCAAAGGAATATGGAAGGTAACAGAATTAACGAACTATGGAAACAGCAGCAACAATGGACTAAGCCAACGGAAAAAGAACTATGGCACTTAAAAAATGAACAATGGCAAAGGATTGAGGATAACTGGACAAGGATCACTAAAAGACAACAAAGGAACATGGAAAAAGATAATAATACGAAACAGGAAAATAAAAAATGGCGACAGACCACTGCAATTCGAGGGAGATCACAAAATGAACAAAGGCAAAAAGAAAAAGGACAATGGCAAAGGATTATGGAATTGCAAGGAAACGATGAACTACTACTCTGGCGATGGATGAATGAACTATGTAAATGGCTACATGGACAATGGCAAATAATAAACGAAGTACGACAAAAGAATAAATGGCAAATGTTGAATGGACTATGGCAAAGGATACAAAGGAACCGACACTGGTACTGGATTTTTCAAATTAGGCTATGGCTATGGCACTTCATGTATGAATACTGGGAAGAGACACAGGACAAAAGAAACAAAGGGAATAAAAAATAACAAAGGATCACGGTTCTTGATAAACAAGAGAATAAGAAAACCCAAAGGAATGAAATAAAACAAAGGATAAAAGACCAATTGTTGCAAAGAAAAAAAGGACAGTGGCAAAGGACTATGGAAGTAATTGGCTGAGCGATAGCGAAGCCTATTACGCCACTGGAGTGCTAAAAAAGTTCAATGTCCGTCTGTCTGTCTGTCTGTCTGTCTGTGTGTCTGTCCGCACGATAACTCGAGAACGAGTTAAGATATCGACCTGAAATTTTTACTGTAGCTTCTTGGTCTAAAAAGCTCGGATGAGTTCAAATATGAACGCTCTGGCTCACATATTGACCCTGCTGAAAATTGATTTATATTTTTTAAAAAATTAGATTTTAAAAATTACAAAATTTAATGGTGTCCAAAGGGGTATCTCGGCGAGTTGCGACCCTCTGGGCGAAAATTTCGTCCGTTTTGCTCTATCTCTAACTGTTTAGCCGCTACAGCGGTAAATGTGGACGAAAAGTCGTCAAAATGCATGTTGGGTGTCGTTTTCAGGGTAATCTGTCAAGATGCGATCCTTGGGGCAAAAATTTTGTCTGTTTGGCTCTGCGGAGAAGGGTTTTGGGGCTCGGGCCCTTCGCGTAAAAATTGGAAAATTTTTAAATAAAGAAAAGTGGGGGTCCAGGGGGCGGTAGCCCTCTGGCTTACATGAGTACATCTCAAATCATGCAGGCTCGTAATAAAGAAAAGCGGGGGTCCAGGGGGCGGTAGCCCCCTTGCTTAAATGAGTAAATCTTAAACCATGCAGGCTCGTAATAAAAAAAAGCGGGGGTCTAGGGTGCGGCAGCCCCCTGGCTAAAACGAGTAAATCTTAAATCATGCAGGCTCGCCAGCGCCGCAGGCCTAGGTAGATGTACGCAGGCCCGTCGCAGCGTAACAGTGTTTCGCGATCCATCGCGAAGCCTGTCACGAGAGACGGTGTCTGGCGTACATCTACCTAGTATGTAAATAGCCGATACTAAAGAAACAGTGGCAAAGGAAAATGGAAAAGTGGCAATTGATTATGAACAGAAAATGGCAAAGGATAGTGACACATCGAGAAAATGAACGAAGAAACCGGCTACGTCAATGGACTTTCAAAACTGGACTATGGCTATGGGACTTCATACATGAACACTGGCAAAAGATTAAGCAACAACAAAAGACCACGGTAATATTGGAAAATAGAGAATGGCGACATACTAAGAATACCCCGAGGAATGTAACGACAAAAAGATAAAGGACCAACTGTGGCAAAGCGAAAAAGGACTATGGCAAAGGATTATGGAATTACTATGGAAATGGCACTGGCAATTAATCTGGCAATGGAAACGGACCGTGGCAATTTATAGGACAATGGCAAAATACAAACGGACACAGGCAAAAACAGCAAAAGGAACAATGGCAAAAGAAAAAGGAATTATGGCAGATGGAAACTAGTCTAATAAAACAACAAAAAGAAATCAAATATAAAAGAAAAGGATTAGACGGCACAGCAAAACGTAGCAAGTCAAAAAACACTAGAACAAGTCGTACCATCCAAGAATCTCTCTCTACTCATGGCTAACTTACAAAGTAACATGATATTAATAACCTGGAATTTGAATGGCTATCTGAAAAGAGCAAATGGAATTGAACTATTATTAACGAAATACAACCCGGATGCAATACTTCTTCAAGAAACACACTTCAATAACAACCCAGTCATTACACCACCGAAAGGATATGCAATGTACGGAAAGGACAGACTAGAGAAGAAGAAAGGAGGAGTTGCTATACTTATCAAGACCGACATTGACCACGCCACAGAAGACATCGACACCAATACAGCAGAATCTGTAACAATAAGCACAACAATAGCCGGAAACAAAAGGATTTATTTAACGTAACTCTACTGTCCACAAAATATGAAAGTCAAGAAACCAGACATTTTTAAATTTCCAGTCCAAAAAACTAATTTTATCATCGCAGGAGACCTGAACGCAACAAACAATTCATGGGGACATAGAACAACAAACAACTATGGGAAATGGTTTGAGGAACTGTGTGAAGTGAACGATCTGACACTACATGTACCTGAGGAACCAACAAGAAACGCCAACAGCTGCACGGACATTGAAGATGTCCTAGACTATGTTATCACCGGTACCAACATCAAAATGAACCTTAAAGTCCTTAAAGAAGAGTTTAATACATCAGATCATATTCCAATCCTCATATCCATAGAAGACATCAAAAGCATCAACATATCTACAAACTACTTTAGAACCAGATGGGAGAGAGTAATCGCAGAAATAGACAGGCCATATTTTACCACTAAAGACACTAACTACGACGTCCGGCACCTCATAGCAGTTCTGCAATGTGCCATACTTAACAACTCATACAACATGAAAAGAAGAAGAAAACATAATATAAAATTAACACTAGAAATAAAGACCCTCATAACTCTTAAAAGGAAAGCTGATTTAAACTACGTTAAGACCAGAAGCCACGTGGACAAACAAGAACAATGAAAATTAAAGAAAAAACTGAATAAAGCAATTAAAATTCAAGAAGAGGAAAAACTCAAAAACATCTATAATCTAAATGACCCACTTCTACGATGGCAAACTCTGAAAAAAGGAAAACCTACACCACCACCGATACCAACGCTAAAAAAGAACAACGACATTGCCAAAACAAAGCAGCAAAAAGCGGAACTGCTGGCACATACACTAGAGGAGAAATTTCAAGAACACCCTAGCTCTCAAGATGCCACCATCACCAGAAAAATTAAAAGCCACATTGATGAACTACGAACTAAAAAACCAACCAAAGTACCAAAGTTAACAATGAGCGAGCTTGAGGATGCAATAAAACAACTCAGTAGTAAGATAGCCTCTGAGTAGCTCCCAAGTAGCGCCCGCCTCCAGGTTGCGGCCCCCCCTCCCCCCGGTTGCGGGTGCCGGACACGTCAGGACGTGTAACCCAACCTAAGTTGCGGGCACCTCCAGGTTGCGGCCCCCCCTCCCCCCTAGGTGCGAGTAGGTTGCGGCTCCCCCTCCGCCATGTTGCGGGTAGGGTACCTAGCGGGTACGTCAGGATGGCCGAGTGGTCTAAGGCAACAGACTTAAGATCTGTGAATCGCGGGTTCGAATCCCGCTCCTGATATTTTACAGCATTTCCATGCGCGCCGAGGAGGCATGCTGTTACGCTCGTTAGAATTTTTTTAACGGAAAATCCTATCCCCAGGAGGCCTATACAAAACCGTATTTTTTTTTAAAATTATTTATTTAGATCTGTACAAATGGAGTAGCCATCATAAACGCATGCCACAATCCAATACGACGTGCGTTCATCGCAGAACAGGTGCACTTGGGATAAACATGGTGTTCAAGACCATGATATGGCACAAACAACTGGGGTAGAGTTGCGAGTTTAGGACAACCAAGTGCTTGAATATTAATGATACCAGAGTCTCTCTTTAGAATGGTTGTCAACAGTTGTTTTTTCTGTTCTCCTTTCACAAAGATGAATGCATAACACTGTGTCAGTTCATGCAATATTCTGTGACATAATTCATATGGGATGGACCCGCTATGCCACGGTAAACCATGAATGTTACGTGTCACAAATCTGTTTTGCCTCTGATACCGCTCAGGAATACGAGATTCCTCATAGGGTGGGAGGAACGTTGCAGTCTGACAGACATCCCACTGTGTGTGGTACACACTAAATTCTTTGACGATGAACTGGCCCTCAGCATTTCTGAGCATTTGAACATCGCAATAGACGTGCGCCATAATGGAAGTCATGATGTACGATTCAGAATCGGAGGTACACCTAATGGTTTTAGGGTTGTATATCAGCCGCGAGAGCTAGTGTCTCCGCGCACAACACCTCTGTGTGGTGGACGAGGGAATGACGCAACTCCTTTTTCGACCAAACATTCTTTTAAAAAGCTGACGCACTACTTCATCATTTTTAACAGGGTCGGACTTGAAAAGCTTACGAATAAACGAGTGCAGCGAATAACCATGTGCTCTATGAACTAAATAGAGTACGCAGTATTCCCCGCACACACTCGAGTCGACTGCTAGTAAACACGTATGGTTATACGTCCATTTCTTACAGTGTCTCTGTAGAAATTTTTTGTGATGTGAGACAAGTGGCGGCATACCGTACGAGTCCCATTATTCACCCACACCGTGTTTATCGATGTAAAAAGCAACCCAATGAGATCCCGGTTTAGTTATAGGGTCCGTATTGCAAATGAGGAGAGCGGGACATTTTTCGAGTTTTCGGGGTAGGGTATTGGCTGCAAATACTCCCTCAAACAGAGGAGCGACGTGCTTATCCCTCCTCATCAATGTGTCGAGCGTTAGTCAATCCATATTCAAATACTAAAGTCCACAATGACGTTCCTATTTTTGTCAATTTCAATAAGATTTTGAAACTCTGCGTAAATGATACAATTTATGAGTTGGGCAAGAGGTGCAGCGAACCGAAGATCCAGTCTTAATGTACCTTGTCTCTGCAGATTCCAGTGAGGCTGGTTAGCAGACCAATCAGGAGAGATGTCGAACGCAAACAGAGTACTGCCTTTAGGGTAAGCACTCCAACTTATATTGTTTCCCTCGTCTTTCCAATGGATACCTGTTCCACTAAAAAGTGTGTTGTAGCACTCCATGTACAGATCATTTGAAAAGTCTGGCGTGAGAGGCTGTGCTGGTACAGGGTCTCCATCGACATGCATCTGAATATGGTTGAGATTAAAGTGCTAAAAATTAAAGGGGTTACGGGTGTAGTCCCCATTAAAAGCACGATTGTCGACAAAACCGATTATAACTCTTTGAGGTAAACTATTCAGAAACAGGTTATCAATCGTTTTATCTCGTAGGCCCTGTGTGATTGTGACCGTTTTAATGTCAATTCTATTGACAGGATACTTTGCATGAGATTTTTCTAACGCTTGAGCATGGGCGAGCAAAACGGAGGGTGAAATTGTTACTCTGCGCACAACGAGTTTTACGTCTAACAGTTTAATCTTTTCGGAAGCTTTCGTACTCATAAGGGCGAAAGAATCTCGGTTGCGGGTCAGTTTGATTCTCAACGAACAGTTATTGAGCAAGAGTTTATCTACATTACCCAAATCTAAGTGGAGAGGCCCCATCATCTCAAAAACACGGCTCTGGCGAGTGCGTGAGCGACGCGCAGCGAGCCCAAGGTTTTCTTCCCCATTCAACGAGTCCAAATGTCCCGGGCTGTCTTCATACCACATACGCTGCTGTAAGGGAGAGTGGGGCAGTGTGTAACGGATTTTGGAATTTGGTTATTTCAGTCAAACTATGCAGACATTTTGGGAAAAATAAAGATAAAATGTTAGATTGGACCTTTACCATGGCTGGAAGTTGCCCGAATGGATTACTGAGCGCATTGTGTATGACCTAGAGCTTGTTGAATGAAGGTCTGCATTTGTTACACACTGCCCCGCCCCGGGGCAGTGTGTAACGACAGTGGGGCAGTGTGTAACAAAGGGGATGATTGAGATCAGAAGACAGCTAGAAAGGGAGGAAACAGCTTCTGCTTGCTTCCTTTGGTAGCTGCTGATTTGTTAGTAGTATTTTTCAACAAAATTAATTTTGTGTTAATGGAATTTTCCTGCAAATAGTAAGCTTTTAATCAAAAATGGAAAAGCATAACAATTATTTTGTATATTTTGTGAACACTGAAAACCCATCAGTGAGCATTGCACACTGTATATAAAGCGTGCATGGCATGCACGCTGCATAAACAGTGTGCACGGTATGCTCACTGTTTATAACGTGTGCATGGACATGCTCACTGTATGTAATGTGTGCATGGCCATGCTCACTATACAAAATAGAAGCAATGCTCACTGTTGCACGGTAAAAACAATGTTTGTTTTTTTGAGGAAAAAGGGGGAAACTTTGAGGAACTTCCGTAATATGAGGGAAACCCCTCAGATTTTGAAAGGCTTTTTACCGTGTGGGTAAGCAGGAAGCATCTCCATGCTCACGTTGAGTTGTAATGCTTACTGTTGAAGGTTTAGTGAGCATCTCTAAAACTAAAAACGGACAAAACTGCTTTAATGAGACAGTTGGAGCATATGCATGTCACTGACATAACCAACTAAGATCATTCGTATTGTTACAAACTGCCCCAGAGTTTTCTGTTACCATCTGTTACACAGTGCCCCAAGGTACACTGCCTTGTAAGTGGCCTCGTAGGGCGAGAAACTTCGAGGTTCTGTTAGCGGCAACAACCATTTTGCAAGTGTAAAGCTACATGCTTCGAAAAAAAAATATATTTTGGGTGTAGTTTGTAACCAATAGACCTCAACCCAAAAAGATTATGTCGTAAAAGTACGAAAATTACCTGAAAACCGGGTGATTCTAACTTTGCCGCCCGTTTACCACCATGACACCTTCTCGACCATGGCTATCTCGATTGCAAATGAACTAAGTCAACCAGAAGATGTAATATGCACATTCAGATTCGGTTTCGGACGCGCCATATTTGAATTACGGACCTCTGTTACACACTGCCCCTGTTACACACTGCCCCACTCTCCCTTAGGTGAGTGTCTTTGGCAGCTTTGTCATAATTTAGTTTGGTTTCAATGAACGCGCGATAGGGGTAAGTCAAAGTTGACTGTGAAATGACCGTCCCATTGATGCTCACGTCCACCTGAGACCATTGAGCGTGAAAACCGTAATTGACCAATGTTGCGTCGCTGTTATCAGCAGCGGTAATATCAGAACCGTCGGCGTTCACAATTTTTTGTTTGGTGTACAGCATCATGTGAGGCAGGTCAAGATAGGAATATCCCACCCCGGGGACTTCCAGTTCTATCGTATTTGAGGAATCAAAATTAGCTAGAGGATTGAAAACTTGCACAGTGCTTTTTTCTTGAGCCAACTGTGTGAGATAAGTAATCCAAAGGTCCAGCTCTGTAGGCAGAGCTTCGGACGATGAACGGTGCATGAGAGCCATTAGGAAAGGCAGTCGTGTATCCCTTGACGCTTACGGACAGAATGAGGCTGTCGCGATACGCGTCGTCTTTTTATAGCACCGGATCCTTTCATTGTGAGCGAAGCTCACTCTCCTGAGCAAGGGACCCGGGGAGGTTTTGGTCGTGTGTCTGTGAGAGGAAAGCGTAACAACAGTCTTCTCCTCTTAGACTACAGCAAGTACAGCGATAACCCAATATGTTTTCGAAGCATCAAGTCATGGGCTTTCAAAATAATGAAAGGACATTGCATTTGACGGAGTTTGAAATAATTATTTTAGTGAATGGATTAAAAGTTCAGCAGTTGGCAACGCCACACTAGCGCCATCTAGCGGCAACCCCTCCGCACCGCTCCACCGCTGTGCTGTGTAACCTCCCGTCTTACCGTCATCACTTCGGTTGTTTACAGTATGAAAGTTCAAAATTTAAGCGCCTGATAGACGAATAGTGCTATTTGAAGTTGTTTTATGAGTTGCGGACGTCACCGCATGATGTCTCAAGTGTCGTCATTGTGTGGAAGTGTGCGAACGCGTAATTTGTGGAGGGGCCGACCGGGTCTCTGGGCTCGGCTCTGCTGGGCTTTTAATAACATTCAAGTTAAATATTTTGCCGTCAGATAAACAAAGTGTGTGGTCTGCAAGTGTTTTTAGAGTGACAGAAGTCCCCACACAAATTTTCAAGTGCCTGCATTTTGTAGAAGTAAGAAACGAATGTTCTGTTGTGAATGTTTACATCGAGGGGGAGGGGAAGGGGAGTGGTGGGTGGGTATGTCCCGAAGTAATAGTTCAAGATGACATAAACTTGTTGTGCATTTGTGAAATGAACATGGATTACGGAAATGACAGCCAGTGTCGGTTCAACTTACTTTTGGACTTATTGTTTTAGTGAGTAACCTAACCTTATTAGTCAAAAATAATATTGTCTGCAAGCAGCATCCCATGTCTGTTTTGTACAGTACGCAGGTAAGGATAGTTTCAGTATTGAAAAAGGATACTGCCTAAGTGAAAGGTGCCATCGCAGACATGGTTTCCTCAATTTAATTTAGTTTCCCTTTTTATATTATAGACCATTTCTCGGTCCCCCAGTGTTGTAATATTTTTTGACCTATCGTATGCCACTCTCCAACGGTGGTTAGTAATAATATATACAAAGTAATATTTGGAGGCATATTTTTCTAATGAAAGGGCATTTAGGTATAGTTCGTGGATTAAAATATTTTAATTTTTCGACTCAAAATGCTGAAAACAGTAGATATGACACTATCTGGGCAAATGTGTTGTTATTACAACTTAGTGGTATGATTTCACGTCGAGCTGTCCTGTGTGTTAAACTAAAAATATTTTTGAGTCGTTTTGGGTTAGAATTTATACAAGAGAAAGTGGGCGTCATAAATATAATATCTAGTGGTTTTTTTTACAAATCTGGTAGTATGGCTCTACTTTTGGGGTGATTTAGACAAAAAATATTATTTTTTAGTGAAAATAGAAATATTTGCAGTACATCAGCCCAAGTATTATACTGAAGTGTTCTTTTAAGTAGACTCATATGATCAATGAAATGACAGATGTGTTTCACTGGTTATGGAGTGTATCTGTAACATTCCGAACATTCATTTCAGAACATATTTGCCTTTTTTTTTTATTGAATCCACAATTCTATGCGCCCGAAAGAAATATTCATGGTTATAACATTCTAGCATAAAATTATTCATGAGACACTGTTTTGTGTGAGTCAACTTGGGGACAGTCATAATTCAGAAGTAGCAGAATCGTTTGTGTGTGTGTGTGTGTGTGTGTGCAGCCAAACCATGCACTTCTTGATGAAAACGATTTGATGTCTATGACGTTTACCCGAGGGTGCTTCATCGGTTGGGATAGGGCGATGCACCAAATCTGTCCCTTCATCCTGTTCAAGGCCAAGAAGTGCTAATTCATGTGCAAAGGGCGTCTAAGAGATATTGTGTAGATTCCGTAGGGCATTCAATGGGCCTGGCTGCTCAATAAGATAGTGACAGCGCCATGCTCATGCTCCTTAATGGGCGGAGAGCGCGCACTCTCCTGGCCTCCTAGAAGGTGCCCGAAGTGCCCCATTCTCTACAACAACTTGACTTACTACCGTCCAGTGTACTCCAGAAGAATGCCAATCGTTTTGTTTCCCATATCCAATAGTTTAAACGCCCGTCCCGTCCGCGCGCACCTCGCGCGCCCGTGTCTGGCCTCCTACAAGCTTCCTCAAGTGCCCCATCCTCTACAACAACTTGCTTTCCCGACCACTTATCGTCCCCGCTCGGGTGCCAATCGATTGAAATCTTCAATCCACTCATTCTGCCACATCCCGCGCACACGCTAGCCTCCTAGAAGGTACCCGAAGTGCCCCATCCTCTACAAAAACTTGACTTACTACCGTCTATAGTGTACTCAAGAAGGATGACAATCTTTTTTTTTTCCATATCCAATAGTTTGAACGCCCGTCCCGTCCGCGCGCACCTCGCGCGCCCGTGTCCTGGCCTCCTACAAGCTTCCTCAAGTGCCCCATCCTCTACAACAACCTGCTCTCCCGACCACTTATCGACCCCGCTCGGGTGCCAATCGATTGAAATCTTCAATCCACTCATTCTGCCACATCCCGCCCACACGCTAGCCGCTAGCCTCCTAGAAGGTACTCGAAGTGCCCCATCCTCTACAACAACTTGACTTTCTGTCGTCCGGTGTACTCCATAGGGGTGCCAATCGTTTTGTCTGCCATTTCCAGTAGGTTCAATACCCGGCCCTTCGGTGCGCGCCCGTGTCTTGGCCCCCTACAAGCTACCCCAAGTCTCATATCCTCTACAACCGCTGCTTGCTTACCACTCCATTCGAGTGCCGACCGACTGGTGTGTCCAGTTAACCCAATTAGCCACTTTCCGTCCACACGCTTGCCTCCTACAAGGCACCACAAGCGCCCCATCCTCTACAACGATATGACTTACTGTATATCTTTTTAAAATTTTAATGTCGCTTCGCTCACCACTTCGTGCCTGCCGCACGTACTCCTAGTTTTACTCTCCAGCTTTCGTTTTAGGTTTTCTGCGGCTTCACCGCCATGTCTCTTAGCACTCGCCCGGATATTGTCTCCACTCGCCACATCAGCAAGGACGTGGGCACCGGCCCGGGCAGCCTCCTTCCCTACCGCGACAGCGCCGCTTTTGAGAAGGGGTAGAACCGACCGGAAGAGCCCACCTAACCACGAGCCGACGCCATAACCCTTTTGGTACGTGGTACCGGAGTAGTACTGACCACCCCCGGCCTGCCGGAGGTAGTACTGCGTCACGTGGTCTTGATACTTCATGACAGCCGCCGAAAGTGAACCAGCAAGGTTGACGTTCCGAATTCAAATGGGACATATCGCCCCGCGTGGTCCCTTATATCTATTTGGACGGTGTCGAACGATTTGGTTTTCAGATCAAAGTAAATGGGGGGATCGAAGTGCACGACGGTCATGCTGCCGAACTGTGCCTTTGTGTCGACGGAGACGGTGCGGAGCAGCGGGGCGCGTGAATGACCAACGATTTGTTCCTCTAGCACATCCATGAAAATAAACATTTGTGAGGGAATTCCCAAACTTACATCCACAGGTTTTACACCCAAAATTTCCTCATTGGCAGGGTACGGACCAGCGTGGGCGAGACCGAGCTGGAGGGCAAGGCGGGGGGAGAAATGAACTTTAGTGTTGTCATGTGCAGTAAGTGGCATGAACTTACAACGCTGGTCGGGGAGGAGTGAGAAATACTGTATCTCATAACTTTCTTTCATGACTTTCAAAGCGTCCTCTATGCCTATGACAAAGGCTTCTATTGAACTAAATGAACCAGGGCGTACGGAAACGGTATCAACTAATGTATCCGACATTATTGTAATTTCGTTATCACCCTGTACTACGGGTTCTATAGTGTTGGGGTAGTGCATCTCGATAAGTGCTACCTGCCAACGACCGTAAAGTTCCATGCGCTGAGCCAATTCTGTCTTAAAGTGGTACGTCGTGTTGTCTGGATACACGTCAGGACTAGCATTACTAGGCAGGAAGACGTAAAAATCCATGTCTTTCTCGAAGATCCAAGAGCGACTCTTTACAGGATAACCTCTCCAGTGGATGAGATGTTGTCGTTTGCCCTTTGTTCCTTTAGACCGCACTATATATGCGATTCTGAAGGCCTCGGGCTTGGTGACCTTCTGCAGCTCTGGCTCGTAAAACGTGCCCTCAATCGGATCCTTATCCAAGTCCCGAATCCGGTACACCGGCACCGTATGTGGAATGACCTGAACGATCTCAAAAATCTCCTCGCTCCAGTTCCAGGTGTAACCTTTTTCGAAGGTTTGTTTTTCTCTACTGATTCTGACATAATCGCCCACTTGAAACTTTGCTTTCTTACTTGTGTGTTTCATATTGTGGTACAGGTTATTATATACCTCCAGGACTCTATCGGGTGTCACATCTACAGGACGCATTTTAATGGAGCGGTGATATGTACGGTTATAGGCATCCACAATATCATCAAGCAGTCCATCTACATATCTGTATTTTTCAGTGTAGGTGAATCTCTTAAATAATTTTGATTTAATGGTGCGCTGCCATCTCTCTACCACTGAACATTTGATGTCGGGATTGTGTGTGTGAACGTAGGTTATGCTATTGTCTTTAAGAAATTTCTGAAATGTTTTGTTCATGTATTCTTGCCCCTTTTCAGAAAATAGACGAGTCGGCCTGCGATCCGTTTTTTAAAATATCGCTTCAAAACCCTTCACAATAGAAGTCCCGCTCTTATCTTTCATAGGGACAGCCCATCCATATTTGGAGAAAACATCTATGACGCACAAAATAAATGAATACCCATCATTATCTTTTTTCAGAGACTGAAAATCGGTCAAATCCGTCTGCCAGCTCTCATATTTATTATCCGCATAAGTCACATTACGAGGAAATCGACGGCGTGCCGGTTTGTGAAGTGTGAAAGCATCCTCACCCTGTAGGTAACGGTGTGTCTTTTCTTTCGATACTCCCGTAGCGTTCCAAAGTTTCCATGCTGTGCCGTATGCAGCTGGGTGTGCAGGATCATGGAAAACGTCCCTAAGATTTCCAGGCATGTTTTTTTGTTACTCGCGTAGTCAGTCGCTTGGGTGTTTTAGAGACGCGACGTTTAGTGATCGGCAACACAGCGCCACCACCACCCTGGTTCCGTGCAAGTATAATGGCGTTTCTTCGTTTCTCGTTGGGCATGAGTTCTAATGGAATATTAGTCAGGGACAAAGCCTTCACAAAATTTTCTTTACCTATAGGCTCAAAATCTTTACGTGAGCGTGTGAGAATCAAATCAATGATGTTGGAGTGGGGCACATGCTGGTTGTTGAGGGATACGACACCCGAGGAATCCCAAGTCACCTTTGAGTCAGCACGAGACAGATAATCGTAAAGTCGTAATGCAGCAGCTTTATACGTTTTTGGAAGGGCTTCAGCCAGTTGTTCCCGTATTGACGTCGTCTCGTTTTCCTCACCATTCACGCTCGAGATCGAAATCTCAACCGGTTTGGTCTGCTCACCCTTGAAGTGAAGGTAACGCTGAAGGGCCTCGTCATACAGTTTCCATTTCAGAGAATCGTCAGCATATTTTTTACGCATGTTTTCCATCTCACTGTCCAGAGCACTGAGTTGTGTTTCTGTTGTGGACGGTGTTGGGTCATTTAGTCTAGCCACACTTTCGTGTGGAACGAGAATCATGTTTTTAACATGATTCATTTTAGAAGACTAGGAAGAATCGACGCTGCTATGCTTAGGAGAAGAGGGAGGAACGCACCTCCCTTCTGCAGAACAACGGCTTTCTTTGCCTTTAACCCCTGGCCCCTTTGAGCGAGAGATCTAATTTGATCGCGGTATCGTTTCAGTTTTTTTCTTTGACTCTCCGAGAGTGGAATATTTCCGCTCAACAGGTTGTCGCAAATTTCGCAAATCGAGTAAATGAGAGCTCTGTCAGACTCCTTGATAATAGCTTTGCGCAGGTTCGGCTTAGCTGTCTGAAGGACTTGGAGGATGGCCTTGTTAGGCAACGGAGTTGCCTTCTAAAATCGCTTTGAAACGTCTGTCAATTGTTTTATATGGCCCCTTATGGGAGGAAAAAATCCGCTCCAACGATTTTTATAATATTACCTACAGTTATAGTATGTAAACTTGTATACTCACTCTGAAAGTTTAATAGGAATTTAAACTACAGATTTTCTGTAAATTTGAATTGAAATTTCAGTTGCTATGGTAATGCTCGACTTGTCAGCTGAAATCACCAGGAGAAGGGGATAGTTTTTCGTGTTGGGGCTAGGCGGAGTCGAGCCAACAAGGAGCGAAAGAGAAACCTCTAAGGTCTGCGTTTAAACTAAGCTCTGCTTCAGTGAAACGCTCAAGAAAGAGATGACACCACTGAAATTCGCACGTGACCACCATACCGCCCTTTCGAAACCTACTTCATTTTTACCGAACAAACAGTCGACTGCGGCGCACTTCTGCCAACCTGAAATAATAATTTCAAATGGTAACGTATGGGGATTAGTGATCCTTTTCATGTTTTCTAGGTTGGCACGTTGTGTAAACAAGGTTTGTTTGAGGTGGACGCGCGTGCGCTGTGTCGCCGGCTGTCTTTCAACCATGGCCGCCTCGGCCGGAAGCTGAGGCTCCCACCTCGCGACTTTAAATCATCGTATAAAGTTATCGAAGCGTTGACAAGGCGAACTGAATGCGTAAATAGTACTTTTTTACCTGCAGAAAACGGTTTGGTAAGTTTGACTTCAATCTGGTGAGCAGAATTCTTGAAATGGTGTACATTTACGTGTATCATTTTCGTAAATCACTTGTGTTCCTACGTTTTGAACCTCCATGAAACTTTGCAAAACGATTTCCGCAGGTCTGGAACTGCTATTTTCACATTAATTTCGGCTGCCTAACATTTCGTTCAGCTAAAATAAATAGTTAAAGTCGCTTGCCCGCGATGTCCTGGGCGTACCAGCCGTATATAGTTAGGGCCCCGGTTCACCCCTTCTGTGCGCCCGGTGGAGGGGACGGTATTGTTGACGTTCCGCTCTGGCCGTGACCTCGCCGCCCATTTTTTGCCGTCAGAAGGAGAGCTTCTTTTCTCTCTTTTTCCTGGCGTTTAGATGACGGCCTAACTGTCGGAGAGTATTCATTGCTTGAAACCCGCCTGATCAAATCGAACTTAAAATTAATTAGTCACTATCTTGACTATCGTAAACTAAACAAAACTACTGCGTTTTCTTACAGTCTTATTATATACACTAACAATAATTTTACCATAGTTATAGAAACTCCGTTGTCTACCAGGATTTCGTGAAATCGTATTTTGATTCTTTACCACTGGAGCCATCGTCAACGAATGATTCAGAGTGCTGCACTCATCTCTCTCTTATACTTTCCCTTGGGGATGTACACCACTGTGGCCTCCTCGGGAAAAATGAGAGTACGCAGACGAAGGTGATCAAGCTGTTTCGGTTTGAAATCAAAAAGAATATACGTGTGCCCGTCCCTCGTGGCATCCTCGTAAGACTCTAACAGGGCCCGCCAGTGAGAAGGGTCTACCTGAAGACAAAAGGTGCGTATTTGGGCCAAGTCTCTACTCGTTTTAAAGAGAACTATGTAATGGGCGTTCAAACTTATTTGTCTGAGTCCCTCAGGGTAAGGACACTGACTGAGGAAAAATATGCTCAGATTTCTATGCTGCGAACCCTTGATGAAAAATTTAAGAATTTCTTTATGATGCGCCTTTATTTCATCCATAAAATCGTCAATAACGACAAGTTTAGGACCCTGACCAGAGGGGTGATCCTCGAGCATAGGTAACTCCTGTCTAAAGTCAACGGAATTTTTCAAGTCCTCATACAGAGGTTGCCATTCTGAGTAATAAAAGATGATGGTTTCAAAAGACGTGTTGAACATGTCGCATCTCTGCTCAATCAATCGTTTCATAAAGAATGTCTTCCCCGCTCCCGTTCCTCCTACCACGAGGGCAGTACATGGGTGCTGGAATCGAAGATCCATCTTGATGATCATGTGTGTTTGCGTGTGTCTCTTATATAGGGCCAGCCTGCTTCTCCCCGAGCGCCATGGGGCCTGCCTGCTCCTCCCCCGCGCACTGCCTAACTTTTAGACGTCCATAAGAAGATCCAGGGCCTCGAGTATCTCCTGATCCTTCTCGTCCTCCAATTCCCAGGCGTTGTAGCCGTGGGGTACCGTGCGTTCAGCGTCTACTCGACGCCACTTACTGTTCACTGCTTGCCACTTCTTTGTCCCCGACCTAGTGACGATCTGCCAGGTGGGCAGTCGGGCAATCAGGCGGGGTATGGGAACAGTGGTCTTCTTCTGTTCTCCCATCACCATGGCCTTCAGCTGTTCAAAGGTGACCAACTGGTCACACGAGGCGTTGATGCTGATGCCTCTGACTCTGATGCAGACCTTGATCTGTTTTACATCGCCACCCACTGCGACCTTGAAGGCGTAGTTCTTTGGCCCCCCAGCCACGAACTCTGTTATGAAAGATCCGGGACCGTAGTCCTCCTCGACCTGGTCGGTCAAATCACCCAGATGCGTACCGAGGGGCAACTCTGGCTCGCCGGGGCGACTGATATAGCATATACTGTCAGTATCGTGATAGAGTGCTCGCTCCTTGACGACATCTAAGTAGTGGTAGAGCTGCAGGCGCCCGTGACATGTCGTGAAAGCCGCATGGATAGGCGAGGAGGTCGGGAGAGAGCGGTCCGTCTCCTGAATGGGCTGCCAAACAATTTGCAGGCAATCGTCTCCTCTGGGAATCAGTCCCGTGACTTTTTTGAGAGGGTCGCTCACAATTTTAATGGGGGCAGCGTAGTCAAATACGATATCCGTCTTGGGTCTCACTGTCTTTTCGCCAAACTTGCCCCAGAAGCTATTGAGCATTAATTTACTGAGCTGTCTGAGGGCCGGGTTTTTCTCCACTTTGGCTGGATCGATAGTGATGCCCTCGTATTTTTTGACATCGTCCATGTATTTTTGTTTGGCCTCATCCGACGTGCAATCAGCCGGCCACCCACTGGCCTGAGCCTTGAGAGCCATGAAGCACCGCACATAGGCCGACAGCAGCCCTTCCCTCCTAGTCTCCCCATTCCACTTCATGGTTCGTGGGTACTGATACACTTCGTGGACGGTCTCAATTTTGTACCCCTTCTCCACGGCCAGATGGATTTCAGGTGCACACCATACACTGCAGAGTTGACGCTGCTTTGGATCCGCGTGGGTGCAAATAATCTCTTGATTCTGCATCTCGACACATGTACGGCAGAGGGGAAACATGAGTCGTCCATTCGCTTTGTAAGGGAGGACAGGCAGATACAAGTCACGAGGGGGCACCACCGTGCATTTGACAGCTCCGTTCCACTCCTCAACCGGTGTCATTTTTGGGTCACCCGCAAGGAAAATCTCGGGATGGCCGACGAGGTACTTGGCCCGGAGATTCGCATTGGGATATTCCGAAACCACGTCTACCATTTTTATTTTCTCTCCCTTGTCAAGGTCCGCCTTGTGGTACCATCGCAGGGTACTTGTCCGGCCACCCATCAGGGCATCCCTCAAGTTGAGAGGGGTCACATGGGTGCTAGGGTGATTCTCAAAGAATGCCATGGTGTCTGGGTCAGTCTTCAGTTCGAGGTTAAATTCACACTCCCACTTTTCAACGACGGTGAAGCCATTCCTTCGGAACAGGGCAGTTAGTCTGTGTTCTCGTAGCGGTTGTCATTGTCATCTTCGGTGGGTGGAAAATGTGTGGGACACTGGTGCAAAAAGCAACCATGAAATTGGTAGATCCGTTTCTCCACCGTACCGTCAGGGTGTGGTAGCTCTACATAACCATCCACTTTTCTACCCATGACGGAAACTTCTCTGTCCGTGAGAACGGTTTTAATGACTTTGCCCAGTTTGTGGGACTCGTAATCAAGCCATTTGAGAGCAATCTCACTCTGTTTTCCCCGCCCGTGGTATCCACCCTGAGGCACGATCCCGATCGTTTCTTTGGGAAGGAAATTGCGCCTGAAGGCGGCCATGCATGCCGCACTTAGTGTGATGCAGTTGAACATTGGATCGAATCCTGCCTTTTCCTCAAACAACTTCCGGAAGGCAGGTCAGGCCTGGTGTAAAATGGTGACGTCCGATATACAATACTCGATCAGTTCCCGTCTGAAATTAAAGACGTAACCGCTGGCTACCATCTCTTCGTACCACTTGGAAAAGTCAGTTGCTGCTTTGGACTTCATATCGGAAAAACAATAAAATTCCTTGTCCAGCATAGGCCCCTCATACGTGTAGAATTCTGGTTTGTTCGCCAGGAAAGGCATGTACCCCTTCTTGAGTTCATGGAGTCCGAAGGACCGTGGCATGGCGCTCAGGGGCGTGGGGAGGAACATGAGGCTGTCAATGAATTTCCAGTTTCCCACCTTCATGCAGAGTATTTTTGCGCCCTGGAGAATCAGTTCATTTTTGAGTTTGCGCTCAATCACCTCCTGCAGGGCGAACACGGCGTCAAAGGCCTTGGCGTTATGCGCTACCAGTAATATTTCTGTTTTGGCGGGGAAGGACTGGAGATAATCGAAAAATTGTCCCATGACACATACGTTGGGATCATCTAAATTGTGGAAGATATGTTGTCGTGCTTTACACGCTGCACAAAAGTGGTCGTTTTGAGCCACATTGACACACTTGTCGCATACAGCTTGTGATACGAGCAGGTTTGGTTTGTGCTCAAACGTGTCTGGCTTCCCCTCTACTGGTTTACACTGAGTCGTCTCAATGTCGTAGTAAATGGTAACGTACGTCCACTTTCTCTCTTTCAGTCCATCGTTGCATGTAGCACAGATGATCATTCTCATCAACCATCTTTTTACAGTAGGAGCAGTAAACGGTATGACACTTATGTTCACGACCCCTCATGAGAGAGTAGCTTCTCTCACTTTTGAAACAAAACCTGAATTTCTGACATTTTGTCACATCAGAGCGTGCCAGTTTGAGCGTCTTGTGGTTGGAAAAGCATTCATCCCTGATGCCCACAGTCTGCGCAGCGTCTCAAGGGGCCATCATGTAAACCGGGGCCGAAGCAGCGCCAGCACGATCCCTCACACCTGTGTCCCCCTTTGTGATGAAAGAAGGTAATGCATTTCTCGCACATAAAATCGTGTCCAAATGCCTGACAGGGGAATAATATGCCGTAGAAGTGACCCTGGTAGTGTAAAAGGCAGATATTTGTCCTCCCTGTTCCGTTCGGACCTTTGAACACGCACTCCTTCCCCTCTTTGAGAAAATACAGAGGTGGTAGTCGGGTAAGACTGCCTGAAGCTTCTGCACCTCGTCAATGCCACAGGGTTGTTGAGGATCGATCCCCGCCAGTTGACATAACATGAGTGCCTCACCCCTCTGAACGCCTGACTTTGGATTTTTCATCCTATAGTACGCAAACTTACTCATCTTTCCCCTGGCTTTTACCACAGCCACACTACGGGCAAGACACATGTGGTCTTCCTCGTTTTCCGGTGCGAAAATCTGTTTTGCATCCAGTTTGCGCTCAAGCCACGCCTCTGTGGTTTCGTTGGCTACCCTATTCTTGTTTCTTCCTCCTGCCTCGGGTGTGGGGATGTGGATATAGCTCAACTTAAACTGGCCATGTGCCATAAACGCCTGATTTGAATTAAGAATGCGCCCCAATTTGTCCAAAAGAACCTGTCCACTGAGTTGGTCTGCCCTGCGGAGACTTAGCCATAGAGGGTTGTCCGCGTTCTCGGCATTCTCAATTTCGAGAATAACTCGATCATCATCCTTCGCACCCACTGCGTCGCGTTGACGCTGCAATGCACTGTCAAACAGCCCAACCATGACCTCCGCGTAAGGCAAGCCGTCGCCCAACCCGCTGATCTGCATGACTTCCTCGCGGAACACAGTATTGAAGCGTCGGAGATGACGTTCACGTGTTTGCAATACTTCTAAAGTGGGCTTGAGTTCCACTTCCTCCCTGCGCCTCTTGGACGGACCGGGTTGGGGAGAGGGGGGTCTCGACGGACCGGGTTGGGGAGAGGGGGGTCTCGGCGGACCGGGTTGGGGCTCTTCTTGTGGTGGTGTGAGCGGAAGCTCGTCTACGGATCCCCCAACCATAGCTAACGCCATGCGGTACGTCAGCAAAGCCTGTCGGTCGTCACGGTGTTGACGCCTGTAGACCAAGTATCCCACCAGGAGGAACGGGATTAACCTGGGATCACGACGATCTTCGTCGGAGGCCTTCAAGAGGGCAAGGAGCATCTCCGTATACGCCGTAGCGAGGTACTCGTCCGTGTAGAACGCACCCATCTCCCACTCCATCAGGATCTCCTTAATCAACGACTCCATGATAACTTCTCACTTCTCTATACTCACAATTAAACGTCTTTCACTTCTCACTGGGGTAATCGACCAGCGGCGCAATCTCTACTATATTTGGTGGTTGTATATCGGCCGCGAGAGTTAACTCGTCAAGATAGAGCGACTCCTAGCGGCGAAATGTTAAAACTCGTTAAAATAGACTAATATGAACGTTAAAATGGTACAACAACGCCACCTAGCGGCGACATGTTAAGACTCCTAAAAATAGAATAACATGAAATGGTACAACAACGCCACCTAGCGGCGACATGTAAAAACTCGTTAAAATAGAATAACATGAAATGGTACAACAACGCCACCTAGCGGCGACATGTTAAAACTCGTTAAAATAGAATAACATGAAATGGTACAACAACGCCACCTAGCGGCGACATGTTAAAACTCGTTAAAATAGAATAATATGAAATGGTACAACAACGCCACCTAGCGGCGACATGTTAAAACTTGTCATGATCCTTCCCCGGCCCCATCGAGATTATTCCAGAAGGACCACTCAAATTTTTTAATCCGGTCCCGTCGAGATAAACCCGTAGGACCACTAAAATTACATCGGGAGAGACGTTCGTCCCACCCGGTGTAGGCAGAGTCCCGCGCGAGACTCGCCATCCGCACCGCATGTGCCGTGTCCGGGTCCCCCCGGTATACCTTTAGCGGTTTAAGATCGTTTCGGGCAGAATCGTAACGTATGGCGCCATCTAGCGGGTGAAACTCAATACTCGTTGCCCCGCGCGCAACGCTCTCTGACGGGAGGTTCTGTCGACAGACCCCGCGGTAATGCCCGCTGGTATACGACATGCGAAAACATAGGAGTGCCTTGATTTAAATGTCTAACCTTATCATTACCGTTGTAGAGAGAGAAAGTTGTGTCATAATGGAAAATCAATCTGCCACTGTTCAGGGCAACTGGGGCGTAAAGCCCACATCCGAGTCTATGTGTCGAGATTTTCCTGTGGTGAAAAATGCTTCAAAGTATTGGAGAGTTGGAATAGATATCGAAGAATTCAACCCTTTCATTGCTTTAGTGAAGCAGCCATACAAGGAATGTATCACCTTTACTGTATCTGAGTTCAAACAACTGATTTCAGATCAAATGAATAATATGATTCACTTTAATGGACAAACCATCAACGATCCATTTAAGATTGGAACTATTACTTTGTCGCTCAAGAAGATTGGTATTGGTAATGCAACCGTGATGTGTCTTGAGAAAAACAACTGTCGAATTTATTTTACACAGTCAACGTGGAAGTTTGTTCAAAGAATGAAATATTTAATATTCTCTTACCTATCTGACTGTGAAACATGGTGTGTGAGAGCCAATGCAACCTTTTTTGCACTCATGAATCATGCTAAGTATTTCTGTTTACCGAAGTGGGATGGTGACTTTACTCGGAGTCCTGACTTAAGTGAGGAAGAATGGTATGAAATGCTTTACAATGCTCTCAATGTATCCACTTCTTTTCCGGAGTCCCTTAAACGAGAATTGAATTGCTGTGCTACCACATAGACTACCTTAAAAAGACATTGATCTCTATGATTAACCAGTAAAATGTCATAAAAAATAATCAAAAGAACAAAAAAAACATAAAATAAGAAAAAGAAAAAAAAATGTATACCAAGATTGGCTTGGATTCAGTTTGGAAGTAAAAACCAATCTTATTCGTTTTGAATATCAATATGAATAGTGCACTTCATGATTTATCCATAAACTTTAGTGAAACAAGACTGGAACCAAAGCCGCTCATCTGGCGAAGAAATTGTGAACTTTACTTTTCCAGATAAAGTTGTGCATGCCAATAAAATCTTTGTGATTCTCATTTCTTTCTATTCTCTGAATGTGTGGGCAACTTTTCCACTCATAAAATTTAATTAAGAAGTTGAAACTTTAGTTAAACAAGACTTGAACCAAAGCCGCTCATCAGGCGAAGAAATTGTGAACTTTACTTTTCCAGATAAAGTTGTGCATGACAGTAAAATCTTTGTGATTCTCATTTCTTTCTATTCTCTGAATGTGTGGGCAACTTTTCCACTCATAAAATTTAATTCAGAAGTTGAAACTTTAGTGAAACAAGACTGGAACCAAAGCCGCTCATCAGGCGAAGAAATTATGAACTTTACTTTTCCAGATAAAGTTGTGCATGCCAATAAAATCTTTGTGATTCTCATTTCTTTCTATTCTCTGAATGTGTGTGCAACTTTTCCACTCATAAAATTTAATTCAGAAGTTGAAACTTTAGTGAAACAAGACTGGAACCAAAGCCGCAGTCAACCTTCGAAAAAGTCTGAATATAAAGAAATATACTTTCTCTCACTAAACAATTCTTGCTCTAAATCATTCAGACTCGCTTCTCCCTTGTGATTTTAATTCATGTGATGATAAGAAATCAAATTTAGTATTAAATTTATGCAAAGTTAACTTTGTAAGAAATACATCCTATCTCTTGCTCTAAAACCAAACTTTTTTCACTTCAATAAAAAAAAAATTGCTGGAATAGATTCCGTTTAATGAACCCTTTGATTTTCAAAAGGATTTGCAAGTCAGAATGCATCAGAGCTGTTTGCTGTTCTCTAATACTATGATCTAGATACACTGTTGAGAGTTCCGTCGGTCCTACTTCGGAAAAGAGTCAAAGGCAGTTTCAAATGAGACCCGAGTATAGAACTAAAAAATAAATTTAATATTGTTTAAATTGACATTAAAGAGAAAAAAATAGGAATCAAACCCTTCTTGGGGCTGGGTTCTGAAAAGAGGAACGGGTAATGAATTAGATGGTGCAAGGTGCAGCTGATGGACAGGGGACTTGTCAAATACTTACTGCAGGGGCGGTCCTCCGCCTCTGCCATGGACCGGCGGGGGCCGGGGCCAGGTCGGGCTGAGCCGGGGCGGGCGCAGGGACGGGCTGGCTGGGAGCAGGAGCTGGGGCGCGCTGGCTGGGAGCAGGACGAGCAGGAGCTAGGGCGCGCTGGCTGGAGGCGGGGCCGGGAGTGGAGGTGGCGGCGTCCTCTGGCGCATCTTCATCCTGTAGCACCGGTGCCAGGCTGGGTGCCCACCGCGGGCGGGGGGCTGCTGCGGCCGGACGGAGCCGCGCCTCCAGGGGCCTCACGAGTGCAGTCTACAACAAAAAGACCCTGAGTGGGAAGTCACCGCATAAGTTTAATCTCGTGGAAGTATACTCACGGGACGGATGGCCGCCTGGGGCACGGCCTCCGTGGCCGCTGCAGCGCGCCGCGCTGCCTCGCGGCGGGCAGCCGGAGTGAGGGCCGGTGCTGGAGGAGGTGCGGGAGGTTCCTCCGTAGCGCGGGGGGGGGAGGGGGGGGGAGGGGGGCGCCACGACGCCGGTGTAGCGCCGCCCGCGCCACATCCTCCGGGGCCCAAGCCCTGGGCGCTCAAAGACGGACTGTAAGTAACGACATGTGTTAGGACAGAGTCGAGCACATTGATTCAAGTTACACCGGAGATAAACTTACGCGACGTCGGGCGGGGCCGGGCGCGGGGTTGACGGGGGCCGGGCTGTCCTGGGCCTGGTCGGGCTGGGCCGGGGCGGCAGGGGCGGGCTGGCTGGGAGCAGGAGCTGGGGGGCGCTGGCTGGGAGCAGGAGCTGGGGAGCGCTGGCTGGGGGCGGGGCCGATAAACCGGCGCCCGCGCCATTGCCCGCGGCGCGGGGCTTGGTTGAGCGCAGACTGTAAGAAACGACAAAGTTTAGGACAAAGTCGAGCAAGTTAAGACGAATCACACACATTCATACACTTACGCGGCAGCTGGCCGGGGCCGTGGCGTCCTGGGGCTGGGCGTCCTGGGCCTGGGCCTGGTCGGGCTGGGCCGGGGCGGGCGCAGGGACGGGCTGGCTGGGAGCAGGAGCTGGGGCGCGCTGGCTGGGGGCGGGCAGCCGGGCAGCGACGGGCTTGGGCTGGGCGTCCTGGGCCTGGTCGGGCTGGGCTGGGGCGGGCGCAGGGACGGGCTGGCTGGGAGCAGGAGCTGGGGCGGGCAGCTGGGCAGCGACGGGCTCGGGATCAGAGATCGTCTGCAATCAGAGATCTGCGATGGGTGGTCCGGCACCGCCCGCCGCCTGGGCTGTGCGAGAGAGAGCGACAATGGATGGTCCGTTCGCCGCTAGCAGTCGCCGGCAGCGCTGCCGAGCCCAACACCCGAACATTTCCCGAGCAGTGCCGAGGCGGTGGGCCGCCCACCGCCCACGGACTCGGCTCGGCCTGGCGGTCCGAGTCCCGCCCATTCAGCATCCGCCTTGGTTTGGCTCGGCTCGCTACGGTCCAGAGCCCCTCACACCCGCTGCCCGCTGGCCTGTGTACGTCACCTCCCTCACTATCCCTACCCCACTCCCTCTCTCCCTCCAACAATCCATCCATTGGACATCGAAAATAAATCAGAATTCCCTCGATCTGGCGCGTATACTGGCGAACTAGCGGAGTATTAATACAATTCTAAACCTACCAAAACGGATTGAAATATTTCTTTCATGTCGTGCCCTAAGTTCGAAATGCAAAATTTACGCACTTGCAAGAGGGGACACGGCACGGCAGGGGGCGCCACCGGCACGGGCCAGCGGCCGGCTGCTGGCTCTGTTCCGTTGTCAAAACAATTACCGCTCATTCGTACTGTTATAACTCGGCCAGCTCACCTCTCGCCTGTTCACTGGTGAAAGTGTGGCTCTATTGAGCGTTAGTGTGTACTTGTGCGTGCGTGTGTGCGTGTGTTTATTTGGTGAGCGATGTCCACCTCGACCCCAAGGTCGCGTGCTCGTCGCCGCAAGACTGCTGCTACTGCTGGCCTTCCTGGTTCTGGCCCTCCTGATGCTGGCCCTTCTCCTCCTCCACTCATGCTCTTGCCCGAGACCGGGGCCGGGGCCCCCGCCCCAGGCGCGGCAGGTGCATCGGGCGTGAGCGTGCCGCCTCCTCTCGCATCCCCGACCCCGTCAACCTCAAGTGAGACGTCGTCAACGTCCCCCCCCCGGTGACGCACTTGTCGAGGAGTCGATCGCGAGGATTCGGACCGGGGAGTACTTCACGGCCCCGCAGTCAAAACCAGGAACTTCCAGCAACGCTTGGAAGACCTTCCATGTTGTAAAAGACAGGGCAACAAACTTGGTGGTGGGGACTGCCATGTGTATTGTGTGTGACTGTGTGCTGTCGTACAGGTCCGGAACTTCGTCACTTTTGAAACATCAAATAAGTTATTGTACGGGAACCCTTGGTGGCGTTGGCGCCGGTGCCCAATTTCGCCCTGTGCCCGGTGCGCTGCGGGATGTGTTTACCGACAAAGTGGCGGACACGTGCGCAGTCACCATGGGATCCATTAGTCTGCTGACCAGCCCGGCCGTGGCGGACCTCATCCAGGCCGCCGTCGACATCAGCGCGCGCTGCAAGGGCCGTGTCGACGTGCGAGACTTGATGCCCCACGCCACCACGGTCATAAACCGCATTGACTCTAGGGCCGATATGAAGATGAAGGAGCTTGTGCCACGTGTGAAGGCGGCCATTAGTGAACAAAGGTGCCAGGCTTCCACAGACATGTGGACAGACGACGCCCAAAAACGGCACTTCATTGTCATCACTGTGTCGTTTGCTGAAGAGGACGGGGAGGCCTCAGAAACTTACGATTTAGCGGTGGCGAAGTTTCCTTCTACGATGAAGTCAACGGGTGTTAATATTCGTAACGCCATGTTTAGGGCCATGGCCGAAATAGGCTTCACCGCATATGAATTTGACGCCATCGAATGGATAACTGACCGAGGAGCCAACATAAAGAAGGCCCTCGAAAACGACTCCAGGTAAGTGACCACCCAGTTACTTTGTTTTGTTGTGAAAGGTAGAAGTGAATGGCGCGGTGCCCTCGAGCGGGCCCGGGCCGGGCGCGGCGGGGCGGGCGCGAGCTGGACGTCAACGGGACGGTGCCGTCGAGCACATGCGCGTTGAGCCCGGGCGCGACGGGGCGGGCGCGAGCTGGACGTCCTCGGGACGTCGCCGTCGAGGCCGCGGCGCGGCGGTGCGCGCGCGAGCGCGAGCTGGACGTCAACGGGACGGTGCCGTCGAGCACATGCGCGTTGAGCCCGGGCGCGACGGGGCGGGCGCGAGCTGGACGTCCTCGGGACGTCGCCGTCGAGGCCGCGGCGCGGCGGTGCGCGCGCGAGCGCGAGCTGGACGTCAACGGGACGGTGCCGTCGAGCACATGCGCGTTGAGCCCGGGCGCGACGGGGCGGGCGCGAGCTGGACGTCCTCGGGACGTCGCCGTCGAGGCCGCGGCGCGGCGGTGCGCGCGCGAGCGCGAGCTGGACGTCAACGGGACGGTGCCTTCGAGCACATGCGCGTTGAGCCTGGGCGCGGCGGGGCGGGCGCGAGCTGGACGTCAACGGGACGTCGCCGTCGAGGGCGGGGCGCGGCGGGGCGGGCGCGAGCTGGACGTCAACGGGACGTCGCCGTCGAGCACATGCGCGTTGGGCCTGGGCGCGGCGGGGCGGGCGCGACCGTCGCCGTTGTTTTGCTGGATCATATTGCACCCTTCACGTATTTTTTAATTTGCCCACAGGGAGGACTGCACGGCCCATGTAATTAATACCGTCGTGCGTAGCACATTCACCATACCTTTCTATGAGCTACGACAAGAGGCATTGCGGTCGGCGCCACCTGGCACCATTGAATTGCTAGATACCGTGGAAGAGGTGGTGAAGGTCGTGCGGTCTGCCAGCCCTGACCTTGTCATTGCTGGAGTTGATGATTTGCAAAAGCTGCAAGAGAACTTGCAGCTCCACAACAGGCAGTTTGCTTGTAACATGTCTGGTATGTTGCGGTCTGTGCTCACCGACAAAAAAAAAGGTATGTTTAAGTGTGTTGCGTTTTAAGTTGGTGTTGTTGTCATTGTTGGTGGGGGCTTGGGGTGAGGAGGAGAAAAGTGAGGAATAGTAAAGCCACTTAATTTCCTGACTCAAAATCCTGAAAAAATTCAAATTGTGTCTCTTTATTCATTTCAGAGGTGTGTACTAGTTCAAAATTTTCTACTTAAATTTTTGGAGGATTTTGAGTCAGGGGATTCAGTTACCTTACTTTTTCTCACTTCATCCACCTCATCCCCTCCCCTCGTTGACTGGGTGGGGTCGAGTAATAGAAAGTCGCATTATTCAAGTTCCTAAAACAAAATTAGATATGTATATACATAACTACTTTTGCTTGTCACAGACCTTACCGCACTATTTATCATTTCTATTTATTTATTCATTTTTTTGTTTTGGACTAAGCCGCTTGTTGGGATTTTAAGCCCTACGGTACGGAGAGTCCATATAAATAAATTTCAATTTCAACTATACCTATTTAATTTATGTATACAAGCACCTTGTACTCAACCCTTATACATTTCTTTTCACCTCTGGAGAAGAAGTGCCACGTCACTGCCTCCGACCTCAGCACCATCATGCGGCACCTGCAGATAAAACCAAGAGACTCACAGGATACCATCAGTCTCAAGTCTAGTGTGCAGAACCAGCGGACCATTATGGAGGTGCTGGTCCTTGTCAAGGAGGCGAAGGAGCTAGTGACGTATTTAAAGTCTACGGGACTCGCTGCCAGCCTCTCCAAAAAAGTTCTCCAAGAGTGCGAGACCCGGTGGAACTCCCTTCATACAATGCTAAACTCTGTGGAGGAAATGTATGATGAGGTACGAACACTCTTTTACTGTAATCGACGCGCTCGTGCCCGCCGCGCCGCACCCTCGACGGCGACGTCCCGTTGACGTCCAGCTCGCGCTCGCGCCCGCCCGCCGCGCCGCACCCTCGACGGCGACGTCCCGTTGACGTCCAGCTCGCGCTCGCGCCCGCCCGCCGCGCCGCGCCCTCGACAGCGACGTCCCGTTGACGTCCAGCTCCCGCTCGCGCCCGTCCCGCCGCGCCGCGCCCTCGACGGCGACGTCCCGTTGACGTCCAGCTCCCACTCGCGCCCGTCCCGCCGCGCCGCGCCCTCGACGGCGACGTCCCGTTGACGTCCAGCTCGCGCTCGCGCCCGTCCCGCCGCGCCGCGCCACGCCCTCGACGGCGACGTCCCGTTGACGTCCAGCTCGCGCTCGCGCCCGTCCCGCCGCGCCGCGCCACGCCCTCGACGGCGACGTCCCGTTGACGTCCAGCTCGCGCTCGCGCCCGTCCCACCGCGCCGCGCCACGCCCTCGACGGCGACGTCCCGTTGACGTCCAGCTCGCGCTCGCGCCCGTCCCGCCGCGCAACGCCACGCCCTCGACGGCGACGTCCCGTTGACGTCCAGCTCGCGCTCGCGCCCGTCCCGCCGCGCAACGCCACGCCCTCGACGGCGACGTCCCGTTGACGTCCAGCTCGCGCTCGCGCCCGCCCCGCCGCGCCCTGGGCCCTCTTTGCCGTGCTCGTCTATCTTAGCTACAGCCGCGGGCTGCGTGTCACCGTCAGCACCATGTCGTTAACGTTCTCGCGATTCGCATTAGCTCTGTCTTTCCGTTCCCTTGTCTCAGCCATATTTTGTTTGATTTCAGATTGCTGCATTGCTTGGTGACAAACCTGGGCAACAGAACAGAATGAGGAAAATTGACAGGGATATGCTAGGGTGGCTTACCAAGTTTCTCCTGGAGTTCAAGGAGGAAACGAAAATTTTAGAAGGGAATGACCACCCAACCCTCCCATTTGTCCTTCTGGCAAGCAGCGCTCTCCGCGACCACTGTGAGCCGTCGTTTGACGACTGCACCCACCTCACGCTCCTAAAAGAGAGATGCCAGCGATTTCTAGATATGAAGTTCTAGCCTAGTATCAAGGCAAAGGTGGCTACGTTTTTATGGCCAGATTATAAGGACCTGACAATGTTGCCAGATGATGAAAAGCAGGAGGTAAGTTTTTTAATTGCTCGTCGATTACAAATAGTTATTACTAAAATTAGTAATGGCGTATTTTTTAATAGGTTGTGGCCAAGTTGCGCCAAATAATCGGTGCGGTCGATCCCGATGCTGACGACGTGGTGCCTGGTGAAGCCGCTACCCCAACCCTCCGACCGCCAAAAGTTCCACGGTTGGAGAAATATTTAAAATATAAGAAGCAGCCGCTCCACCAGCCCCCCCAGGACGAGGTGGAAAAGTACCTGGCCATGGCTGTGAGCGTAGCGCCTGACCAGCTGCTGAAGTGGTGGAATATGATGGTGAGCAATTAAATGTCATTTTAAAACATGAATGCGCCAACCCTTGTTTCAACACTTCAAATTATTATTATTTTTTTTTTAATTTTGCAGAACCGCCCTGATGGACTCCCTAAGCTTGCCAAGTTGGCTAAAAGGGAACTGTGCAAGCTGGCTACGGCAGCCCCCAGCGAGAGGGTCTGGTCGAAAACTGGATTTATTCTGAACAACCGCAGAAATAGACTGTCTCCCAAGCATTTAAATGCCATTGTTTTCCTGGGGTCTGCCTTGCGAGCAGAATGCAAAAAACGAAAGGATTAAAAATATTTGAGCACACACCGCTTGTACTTCTTTCGTCTGCCGAATCCTAAGTTCTATTTTTCCTAAAACACTGAACAGTTTAACGTGCCGCTCGGTGGTTCTGTGCTAGCATTGAAAAAAACCCGCGCCTGGCCTGGCGGAGTGGGAGGTGGGAGGGAAGGGGGAGGGGGCAAGGCGAGTGCCGAGTCGGAGCAAGCCCAGCCGTGCCGTGCCCTGCCGAGCAGTGCCAAGGCGTACCGCGTGACGTGCCGCACCCGAGCGGTCCCCCTCCCCCGCCCCGCCTCCCGCATCGGCCCGGTCCCTTCCACAACCCGTCTCACGAATCGGTCCGGGCCGTGGCCCGGCCCAGCCAACTGAAGCCGGGCCGGGCCGGTCGCTTCGGCAACAGTACGCTAGATGGCGGCGGGCGGTGCCGGACCACCCATCGCTGCCATCGCAGATCTCTGTCTGCAATAGACAGCGCGAGTTCAGGTCCGCGGCTCAACAGCAGGGCGATTCCGCGCGCCGACTTCGTCTCTCTGTCCTTGTTGCACTCAAGGGGCTGACCCATAAGGAGTGAGAGAGAAGACACTACTGAACGATACCCTGAATCCGCCTGCAGGTTCCCGGCACACTCTCGCGGTTTCAAAAGATGGCGGCCATTAACCTCCCATTTCAACCCCTTCCGATTCGAAGCACATTTTAACCGATTCCACATCTCACAGAGTTCAGCTGCAAGAGACATCGCGATCAGCTCAACAGGTTCCCGGCCCACTCGCGGTTTCAAAGATGGCGGCCATTAACCTCCCTCCCATTTCAACCCCTTCCGATTTTAAGCACATCAAAACCGATTCCATACCACAGCACACTTTAACATCACGTAATACTCACCATGGCTTCAAGCGTCGAGTCGCTAGAGGCATCAAGCCTCAGAACGTCTTCTTCTGAGCTAGACATTATTTTTTTCCTCGCACAAATTCTTAACAGCACCCGCACACTCAAGAGTCACGATGACAAGTGACGTTCCAGCGCGCGTCAATCACTTCGCCCGGAGCGGTAACCAATCATAGGGCTTGGTGAATTCAAACGGTTAACGGTTCAAAATTATAAATAAGTATTCTTCATGATGCGTGTACGGAGATGAATTGTGGATGTCGGAAACACTTTCGGCGTATTTTTTAGCCCGCCCTTCTGCTTTGAAAAAGCTTTAGAGCGGGCTTATGCAAACGATGCGGTGTCTGTCTGTCTGTTTGTTTGTCTGTCTGTCTGTCTGTTCCACTCGAAGGAGTTGAGCTAGAGAGTTGAAATTTTTAGGGTATCTTAAGGGTCACTCCTGGACAACGAAACGCCTGGTGCAAATCCTGCCAACCCTCATTAAGGCACTGAAAAAAATTATAAAAGTTTTCACGGAATAAAAAAAAAAATATATTCAACTTTTTCCAACCCCGTCGACCCGTACCTCTCCGGAAGCGTCTTTTCGCGTCTAGTTCAATGGTGCACACCGTTTTACGAAAAAATGGACCCAGCTCGCGACTACACTGTAATAAGCACCCGTAATTGGTCCAGTTTTCAACTTTTCTCAACCCCATCGAGCTGCACCTCCCCGGAAGCGTCTTTTCGCGTCCAGTTCGATGGCGCCCACCGTTTTTCGATAAAAAGGACCCAACTCGCGACTACACTGTAAAAAGCACCCAAAATTGACCCACTTTTCAACTTTTACGAACCCCATCGACCCGCACCTCTCTAGAACCGTCTTTTCGAGCGCAATTCAGTGGTGCCAACCGTTTTTCAATTTCCAGTGTTGCCAATCGTCAAAACTCAAACATTTCGATTATTTTCGACATTTCTCGATATTTTCCGATACTTTCGACATTTTTCGTTGTTTTTCGATATTTTTTGATATTATTCGACATTTGCGATATTTTTTGATATTTTTTGACATTTTTGATAATTTTCGATGTTTTTTGATATTTTTCGACATTTTTGACATATTCCGACATATTTCGTTATTTGTAAACATTTTGGACAATTTTTGATATCCTTCGACATTTTTGACATTATCCCTCATTTTTCGATGTTTTTCGACATTATCCATATTTTTCGATATATCTCAACATTTTTGAGATATTTCAAGATTTTTCGACATTTTTTACGAATTTCTACATATTTCGACAATTTCGACATATCTCGACAATTTTTGAAATTTTCGACACCCCTCGACGCCTATACTATTAAAATTGGTTCGACCAGCGTAATTCAGTGTTGCCAACTGCTGCCAAATAAAGTCCGAGTTCGACCGTTCCATCTGAGGCCGAACTCACGTATTTCGACATTTTTCGAGATTTCCGACTCCCCTTTTTTGCCGAATAACTGACCGTTTACTCACTATCGGCACGTTTTCAAAGCAGAAGGGGGGGCTGTAGTTTCGGTGGTTCACCGTTACAAACTGCCTCTTTCCGAAGAGAATGCCTTTACGGGCCGCAGGCCCGATCATTTACATTTACAAGCTAAGAGGACGTTCTGTGTGACTTAGAGGTCGGGCCGATGGCCCGACCGAACGCCGCCGGCAGGCCAAGCAGGCACGCCCCCTGCCGAACGGAGTTGCCAGCGTAGCAAAGCGGAGCTGGCAACTACGTTTGGCGGAAGGGCGGGCCTGCTTGTTAATGTTTTATTTTATACATATTGGTGTTCTTTTGTGTGAATTATCACCCGGTCTACATTTTACCCTGCCGGCGGACGGATTAAAGCCTGGCCGATAGATGGCGGCGGCGGCTCGCCATGGCTCGGCTCGCGGCAAAATAGTTTTAGTTATTTCAAACGTTTTTAATACATGTTTAAGTGTTGAAAAATTGTTATTTTTATTTCGTGACTTGTGGTGACTTTGAATTTCTTCCAGGGTGTCTCGTATGGCGTTGGGAGTAAATCAAAGATTTATCCAGATCGGCTTTGGGTTGGAGGCTAATTGTGGCGCGAGATCGTCAGCAACCAATGAGCACCCCCCACCCTTGGCGGGCGGCAACGGCGCGAGTTTTTAAAAATCCGTGCATAATGTCAGGGTGGGATTCGAACCCACACACCAGGTATACCCGGGACTGTTTCAGGACCGGCGCCAGGCCCGAAACAGACGCCTTAACCCACTTGGCTATCCTGACACTGAATAAATAGCAGTGCTGTAAAATATCAGAAGCGGGATTCGAACCCGCGATTCACAGATCTTAAGTCTGTTGCCTTAGACCACTCGGCCATCCTGACGTACCCGCTAGGTACCCTACCCGCAACATGGCGGAGGGGGAGCCGCAACCTACTCGCACCCGGGGGAGGGGGGCCGCAACCTGGAGGTGCCCGCAACTTAGGTTGAGTTACACGTCCTGACGTGTCCGGCACTCGCAACCGGGGGGAGCGCAACCTGGAGGCGGGCGCTACTTGGGAGCAACTCAGAGGCTAGCTTACTACTCAACTCAAAAAGAAAAAAAAACCAATTCATCAGCAAGTATCCAACTGTTAAAAAACACCTCATGACCATCTATAATAATATCGTAAAAACAGGAGAATACCCCGAGATATGGAAGATAGCAGTTGTCACCATGCTGCGCAAACCCGGAAAAAAACCTCATGGACCCGTCTTCTTACAGACCTATTTCATTAATTTCGTGTCTTGGGAAGCTACTCGAGCGGATACTACTTCTGAAGATCAATAAAACCCACATACCGGACCACCAATTAGGATTTAGACCGCGACATTCCACTACGACACAACTCACCAGACTCGTCACTGACTGTAAAGAAGCCCTCAACAAACGCCACTCAACGCTACTCGTATCACTAGACATAGAAGCAGCATTCGACAAGGTACCTTTTAATGAACTACTCTATAAAATGAAGACTACAGACCAACCTGACTGGATCACCCACCTCCTACAAAACTACTACAACAACAGACAATTCTACGTGAAAGTACATAAGACATCGACAATCCACCCAATAAGAGCAGGAACAGCCCAAGGTGCAGTACTCTCACCCACCCTCTACAGCCTCTACATATCCGACATGCCAACCATACAAGGAATAAACACTTACCAATACGCAGACGACACTCTATACTTAGCTTCCACCAACCATCCACAATCCACTATGGACATAATGAACAGACAACTGCAAGAACTACAAACTTGGTGTTCCAACTGGAAAACGAAAATCAACGCCAGCAAGAGTGTTGCTCTGCCGTTAACAGCAATCAAGAGGACAAGAGACATTCAACTGATCTACGACAATCAAGAAAAAGGGACAAGAACTACACTGAAATACCTTGGAATAACGCTGGACACAAAACTCACCTTCACAACGCACATCACCAACATCCTCGAGACCGGACGAATAAAAACAGCAAGCCTCAGACAATACCTACAGAAAAAGAAGATCACGACTGTTAAAACAAGAATCATCCTTTACAAAGCACTCATCCAACCAACAATGACTTACGGACTACCAGCATGGTCGACAGCTACAAAACCCCAACTAGACAGACTACGACATGTGGAGAAAGGTTGGGCGAAATATGTCCAGTACCTACCTGTACTTACATCCTCTGAAGAAGTCCTCCGCAATATGCCATTTTCGCCCACCTTCGACGACTACCTACGCTCATCCATTGGAAAGTTCTTCAACTTCTCAAGACACCACTCGAATCCGCTCATCAAGAACATTCTCGTCACCACGAAGCCATCAAAACACCATTACCCCATCAACGCGACACTCATCCTTGAAGACCTTACAGCCCACATAGACAACGAAGAAGACAACGGCAGATTAGCATATTTGAAACGACTCAAGGACACCATCATCACCCGACAAAAGGACCCCACTTTCTAGGCGGAAATATTACCACCGCCGGGGCAAGTACAAACAAAGGACCCCAGATGACCAGCGGAGTGAGAGCCGCAGGGGCAAAACAACAGCTTACGTAAGTAGACTGGACCCAAACGGCAGTCGAAAAAACGGATGTCATACGTCGTTAGTAGACTGTTAGTAGACATAAGTAGACATTAAATTCAGGGCCGCAATTGTATCAGTACACAAGTTACTGGGTCCTGCCAGTGACCGTAGAAGTTGACAGGACCCACCCCACATCCCTCTGGCAAGCGGAACACACGTCGCATGTAAACTCGTAGTTTTCCGTTAGTAGATATTAGTAGACGTAACAAAAAATTTGACCGAAAACATAATTCAGCACATAAAATAATTATAGAGCTCCCGGGTCCCGCTAACATCTTAATTTTCAACAGATAAGTGCCATTGGACCAAAAACACATTTTCCTCACTTGACTTCGTTAGTAGATGATAGTTGACACGTTCGTTATGATTGTGACCCTCTCTGACCCGCTGTCGGGAAACAGAGGGCAAGTGGGCCCTGCCAACTTCTGACTTTTTACCAGACTTGTGCCATTTCACCTAAAACACATTTTCTTCACTTGACTTCGTTAGTAGATGATAGTAGACAAGTTTGTTTTGTGTGTGACTTTCTCTGAGCCTCTGTCGGGAAACAGAGGGCAAGTGGGTCCTGCCAACTTCTTACTTTTTACGAGACGAGCGCCATTTCACAGAAAACACATTTTCTTCACTGAACTCCGTTAGTAGATGATATACACGTTCGTTATCATCTACTAACGAAGACAAGTGAGGAAAATGTGTTTTTGGTCCTATGGCACTTATCTGTTGAAAATTAAGATGTTAGCGGGACCCGGGAGCTCTATAATTATTTTATGTGCTGAATTATGTTTTCTGGCAAATTTTTTGTTACGTCTACTAACATCTACTAACGGAAAACTACGAGTTTACATGCGACGTGTGTTCCGCTTGCCAGAGGGATATGGGGTGGGTCCTGTCAACTTCTAGGGTCGCTGGCAGGACCCAGTAACTTGTGTACAGATACAATTGCGGCCCTGAATTTTATGTCTACTTATGTCTACTAACAATCTACTAACGACGTATGACATCTGTTTTTCCGTCTGCCGTTTCGGTCCTGTCTACTTACGTTAGCTCAAAAAAACAAACAAAGGAGACCATTGAAGAACAGCACGAACATCCTCGCTCAAAACCAGTTTTAGGGCGGTGCAAATCCCCCACTACACTGGAAACCCGAGTGTGTGAATGTCGCACACTTGTAGGTGTGCGAGGATTCATTCGTACACTTGGCCACTTAAACGTGTGAATTTTCCTAGGATATTCACACGTTTGAGTGGCCAAGTGTACGAATAAATCCTCGCACACCTACAAGTGTGCGACATTCGTACACTTGGATTTCTAGAGTACCCAACCTCATTGCGAAGTACCGAAGCATGAGGGGATGCCTACTCGGGGCTCCAGTAGCAGGAGCTGGCAGCGGTTCAACCGAACTGCCCTACGACAAGTAGCCGGCAAGGGTTTTTTTTCCTGGCAGACCGTAGCACAATCTTAACAACATCCTAGTAAGACCTAATTAAAAGACCAAATACCCAAAAAGTCACAAACCTGTGAGGGCAAGAGACAAGGGTAATGTGCTACGGTAAAACGAAAGTTTGTGCCGTAGACGCCAGACGGGCTCGGAAAAGGAGGCAAATGACACGGGAAAGACAGTGGATTTTAAGACAGAACGAATGGGGGAACATGTCGACGGGGGAATCCTTTTCAGGACCAAAAAGTTTGTTCCGAAAGGATAGACTTCAACAAAGACTTTTCCCATAAACGTCAATTAATTTGAATTTTACGGCAAAAAAATAAATAAAAATACACATAAGTTTCGGCCGGAATCGAACCCAGTTCCTTTCCCTTCAAGTCCGTAACTATGACCACGGGACCACTGAACCGACAACAAAACCGCCGGGCTCCGTCTGCCGCGCTGTACGCAGAGTGTACCGGGTTGTGGCGTAGCGTGGCGGTACGCGCGAGAGAAACAGATAGTCACTGTGCGAGAGAGAGGTCCGATGCGCGTACCGGCAGATGCGTGCTTGAGAGATGAATTTACCTGTTGACGTCTGCGTCTGCTCGCCAGCTGGAGCCGGCCGCCGGGGATGCTGCTCGCCGTATGACAGCACAAGCACGCTAAGACATGATTTGGTGCGGGTAGCGTGGCGTGGCATGGCTTTACCACTCCCTCCGAAGTATGTCTCTCTCCCTTGCACAGTGATTTGTCTCTCTCGCACACTCGGCCCGGCGAGAGGGCCAGCCACAACCAAGCTGTGTCTGAGCGCCACGTTTGCCTGCCGGGGCAGCCCTGGTTGATTTTAGGCAAGCAGACTGAGTGGTTTTCCCCGCCCCGGCCAGGTGTCAAGACACGGTGGAGGGAGAGACGGTGGCGGCACTCGGGGCCTCCCCACATGAAGACCCGTGCGACAGAAATTGTCACTACCTGGCCGGGTCGGAGCGAAGTACTGCGTCTGTCCGCCGTACCTGCGGTCGGGGCAGCCCCAGCAGGTAGTCGCGGTGACCCGACCTAGCTGAGGTGCAGCTGACCCTCCCGCCGAGCCGACAGAGCCCGGCACCGGGCGGGCAGGGCTGCCCAATAAAGAGTAGAGTGTGGAGCGCTGGCCGGACGACCACGCCACGCCACAGCCTGTGCGTTCGCCGATGCACTGTCACCGGACCAGAGCCGAGCCACGCCGAGCAGACGGGAGCTGGGCATTTCTGCCCAGCTGGGCGCGTTAGAAATCAGGTGCGGCCTGGGCGGTGGACGGCTGGCTGTAGCTTCTGCCTTGGCTGACGTTAGCATGGAGGGCGACCAAGGAGGGCAGCCGAGGAAAAAGAGGCGGAAGGAGGAGGAAGGAGGCTAATGCAGATGATGATGTGTGTGTGTGTGTGTGTCACGTCATTCATAACATTCCATATCAAAAATCATCATTTCGACAAACACCATCAAAGGTCATGGGAGGGGGGGGGGAAGAAGCAGTCTATATGGCAATAAAAATTGCTCAATTTCTGAGCTGATTGATTTGCTTTCACTATCCTGCAACGTGTACTATGCGATCGTTGGGGGTGAATGACGAATACATACTAAATGAGCCCGGTTGTCCTGGACTAAAGGGGGACTAAAGGGGGGGGGGGGCTTTGGAAATTCTAAGTACGGGCCTGGGATTATGACAAAATTGCAAGGCAACGCTACCTCCGCCCTCCGCCTCCCCTTAACTGCAAACGCGAATCCCCCGTTAGGTAGGCAATTTTCAGAACAGTGCGCCTGGAGGTATGCAACGCGTAATGCGCGCCGCTCCGCACGGTCGGCCGCCGGCCACGCAGTGCCACGCCATGGGAGCTGGGCACTTTTGCCCAGTTGGTCCCGCTGGGCAGTGCGTGGAAGACCGTGCCTAGCCGGGCGGGCCTGGGCGGGCAGACGCCAGAGCGGGCGGGCATGGGCGGGCAAAACCGACGAAGGGAGCTGGGCGCCGTAGAAGCTGCTTTGCCCGCCCGGTGCCGGGCTCTGCGAGCCGAGTGTGTGAGTTAGGTCAGTGGGCCGATGCCCACTTGCGATGCGACTAGCTGCGTATACCTGAGTCGACCCAAAAAAGTGACCACTTGCGACGCGCTGCTCGGGGGCCGGTCCCTAATCGGGCAGCAGACGGAATGCGGCACTCCACTGTGATTTGTGCCCACTTGCGATGAGGGGAGGGGAGGGGGCGATATGTGCCCATTTGCGACGCGCCGTATGGGTTGCCTAAGGTAACTTTACACATCATTACTAAACAGAAAACTTACTTTGATTCCCTTATTTTCAGCTATCCTCCTTCACTTTGGGCGCGGGCACCGACATTGGACGACATTACTACGACTAACACTGCAGAAAGTTTCCATTCACGTTACAATGACGATCACTCATCATCTCACCCAAACATTCATGTAACATTACAATCATTACTTGACTTACAAGAAGAGACGTACTTGACTGACAGGACTATTAGGGCGGGGATATGGGGAAAGGCGAGGAGAGAAACAGTACAGATTAGGGAAAAAATTGTAGCTTTATATGATAAGTTTGACAAGGAGACCATAAATGTTTCTGAGTATTTATTTGCTGTTGGTGATGCAATCGCCGAGTCCAAAGTCAGGACAAATTCATTGATTTTACTCATGAGTATTTTACTAATATTTTCTGTACCTGTACTCTTTACCTATAATGAATAAAGTTTATTTCCTCATACTGATGCCATTTCTTGCTCCATCATGTGAGAGTTCGCGCCCGGCTCCCAGGCAGTAGGCAACCCATGCGGCGCATCGCAAGTGGGCACTTTTCGCCGGAGAGCTAGTCAGCCTCCTCCCCCTCCCTTTTGGCCGCATCGCAAGTGTCCACTTTTCGCCGGAGAGCGTATCAGCCCCCTCCGCTCCGCTCCGCATTTACGCGCCGGTCCCCGGCCCCTTAATCCCTTGAGCAGGTAGGCGCATCGCAACGCATCGCAAGTGTCCACCTCCCGGTCAGTGTGCGCGAGAGACAGACATCTTTCGGTTCGCGTAGCATGGCGTGGCGTTGCGAGTTGCACCGGAAGATTTCTGTCTCTCTCGCACAGTGACCAATCTCTCTTGCACACTCGGCCTTGCTGGATGGTCCGTCCCTCCCTCCACCGTGTGACAAGTCAATACAAATAAAACGTAAATGACCAAAAAAAAAAAAAAATTAAAATGACATTTTGCCCGGTGGAGCGACAGCGGCGTGCTCATCGGCCAACCTGAGCGACCACTATTTGTTATCGGTTCAATGGTCCCGTGATTATAGTAACGAACTTCGGACGGAATGGAGCCGTGTTCGATTCCAGCCAACAGTTATGTGTATTTTTTCCGGTAAAATTCAAGTTTAGTGAGGTTTATGGGATATGTCTTTGTTGAAGTCTATCCTTACGGAAGAAACGTATTGGTCCTGAAAAGGACCGTTTGTATTGATTCGGACCACTGCCTGGTTAAACACAGGACATGTGTAGGGACAACAGGCCCTGTTCCGTCTGCCGTTACCGTAGGCACTGTAAATACAGCGTGTATTCTACGGCCAACAAATCAACTCAGAACGACCTCTCTGTTCGGAACTTTGTGCGCAACTCCCTCCCAGCTGGTTGTGGGTTCATTTTATAACTTACCGGTGTGCAAGCGGCGCGCGCTGTCTGCACAGTAGGGGGAGGGGGGGGGGCAGCGTCGGGCTGCGAGTGACGAGAAGCCGAGCGACCGAACGAGACCCGAAGTTGTGCCGTCTGCACACCAGGCTCTGGCTGTGATTGGTGTGATTGGTCGGCTCACGGGCGGGCGGCAAAACGCGGCAGCATGCCATCTATAAAACGTTGTGAGTTTTCTTCACTCGTCAGTATGCTTTTTGTATAGTGAAGTAAGTGTTCGTGTCACGCTGGTCGCTGGTCGCTGCTCCGGAGTTTTGACTTGGTGGTCGCAGGTCGCAGGTAACCGTACCTGCCGCTTGAGGCAGAGATCGAGAGAGAACAAAGACATCGGAGCTGCGCCCGTCTGGCTACGCCAGCGGGACGTGCCGTGCCATTCGCCCGTCTTTGAAATGCGTCGTCAGAGCATCGACCAGCTCCCATACGACATCCCAGCTATCAAGAATGCTCTCACAACCAATCGAGACATGCCTGATCTCTCTAACTGGCCTGAGACCGATGCAGCCTGGGAAGAGCTCTCTCCACAAACGAAGAAGCAAGCCATCTCCGAAATCTCGAAACAACTCGATGATAAGTGGAAGAACAACGAGCGAGCCATCAGAGCCATCCAGAACAGCCCACCCAACCGGGCACCCAGCCGAAAAGCCTATTAAGCTCACCAGGCTCGACAAGTCTGGACGGCGGTGTCTTCTCTCTCCGAAGTCCGAAGCCATTCGACAAGTCGCTCGGCTGACTTCCGCCTCCTATCACCCTGTGCGGCTGTCGCAGTTCACTACTTCGGAAGAGCTGTTAGAGCACACGCTGCAGCTGTTGCTGCTGCTGCCGGTGCCGCTGTTGCTGCTGCAGGTGCCGCTGTTGCTGCTGCAGGTGCCGCTGTTGCTGCTGCAGGTGCCGCTGTTGCTGCTGGAGGTGCCGCTGCTGGTACTGCAGATGCTGCTGTCGGCGCTGCTGTCGGCGCTGCTGCGGCTGTTGCAGTTCGCAACCTCCGACGAGCTGTTACAGCACACGCTGCAGCTGCAATGCGTGCTGTTTCCACTCTAAAACAAAAGAAGGAAAAAAAAAAGGTGTTCTGAATCAAGTGTGAGACATTTTCCTGTATCAGACTTGTGTGGTGCAGAAATGTGGAACATTGTTACAAGATTTTGTCATCTGTTTAAAATGTTACAAAATCCCGTTCCAGTTACAAATAAGTCTTGTTACTTTTACATAATTTTATAACATAACGTCACTCGATACAAACTTCCCCAGAGGTAGCAGAGCTGCATTGAAACAGCATTTTATGTCCCATCTAAACCGCGCACAAAATGCGCGTATGCGCATGAAATGCGCATAAATTGCACAAAAAGCGCGGCTTAGATGGGACATACAATGCGGTTTCAATGCAGCTCTGCTACCTGGCTGTAAATTTGTTGGGTTGGTAAAAGAGAGGCCGTGGACAGGTATAACTATTGCAGCTAATCTTTTTTAGGCAACGGAGTTGCCTTCTAAAATCGCTGGAAAACGTGCGTGTTTTGTTTCATATGGCCCCTTACGACAGAAAAAAATCTGCTGAAGGGAATTCGATGATATTAAGCATACATTTAGAATGTTATCTAGTACATTCGATTCTGAAGTCTAGTTGAAATCTGTATTGCAGAAATTTTGTAAATTTGAATTGAAATTCGAGTTCCTATGGTAATGCTCGACTCGTCAGGCAAAATGAACAGGGGAAGGGGATATTTTTTCGTGGAGGGGGTAGGCCGAGACGAGCCAACACGGAGCGAAAGAGAAACCTCTAAAGTCTGCGTTCAAACAAAGCCAGCCTTTAGTTTCGAGCGCAAGAATGAAATAGCACCACTGAAATTCGCACGTGACCACCGTACTGCCTTCTTTAAAACTACTTCAGTTTTACTGAAACTTGCCCCGGTTCTGCCAACTAAATGTGTGCCTCAAAGAATGAGTTCCAATCGTAACGTTATGAGAGCAGTGATTTTTTTCATTTTATTTGGTTGGCATGTTGTGTCAACAACGCGAAAGCAGGCCAAGCATGTCCGCCATTGCACTGTTAAAAAATTTTCAAAAATTTTACAGGAAATGTCTGGGTATACCATATGCCAAGACTTTTTATGGTAAAATTACCATAGTCTGTAAAATTACAGAACACTAGTAAAATGCACTACAGAAATTTCATGGACTTTTTTCCCCATATTTTAACGGTAAAATTTTTACAGGTATTTTCTGTAAAATATTGCCACGTTTCGCAAAGCAAAATATTTCTTCTGCTGAAGTAGGGAATTACTACCTCACAATTCTACAAATTTCATTCGTTCTTAACATAGTAACATGAAACTCTAATTATGAATGTAACCTTACCTTAGGTGGGATCGAACCTCGGACTCACCAGTTGTAAGCTCTTCGCCTTAACCACTAGGCTACGAGCTACCTGCTAAGCGGCCTGCGTCACCCACCGATGTCCTTCTAATCCGTTTTCGGGGGCCTTTCCCGGGCGAGGCGGGGCGTGTTGACGAGTAGCCCACCAGTTTTCAACAAATCGTATAATTTCCTTCGAACGGGAAAACTTTTACAGCCCAAGGGAATAGAGAGAGGTCATCCTGAGCGTGTTACATTTGTATTTGGGCTTTGGTGAAAGTTTTAGTCGTCAAAAACTTACGCATCTGTTTTCTCGGATAGTACGAAAATTGGTTTACCTTAAAAAGTTTGTACTGAAACTTACAGCGCTGTTGTAATTCTACATGTTTTCTGAATAATTGCCATACAAATGCTGTGAGATTACAGTTACTTGTAAAATTACCACAGCTACATGTAAAATTATCACGGCTACTTGTAAAACTACTACAGCTTTCTGTTAAAAAAACAAATTTTCTTTAATTTTACAAGAAAAGCTGTGTAAAATTACAAGAATAGTAATTTTACAAAAAAAGTGTAGTAAATTTACCATAGTTTGTAAAATTACCACACACCTTCAGTAATAAATTTACAAAAACTTCTGTAAAATCACTAATATTTTTAACAGTGTGCCGGTGGCTGATGTGCCCACCTCGCGACTTTAAATCATTTTTTAAAGTTATCGAAACGTTGACAAGGCGAACTGAATGCGTAAATAGTAGTTTTATACCTGCGGAAAACGGTTTGGTAAGTTTGACTTCGATCTGGTGAGCAGAATTCTTGAAATGATGTACATTTACGTGTACCATTTTGTGTAAACAACGCCTTAACTCCACGTTTTCCCAATAGAGCGCACCCCCGTCGCGGCCGGGGCGCGCTTGCCCGCTGGTCCTTCGCGTACCAGCGGTATTAGATAGGGCCTCAGTTCGCCTCTTCCGTGCGCCCGGTGGAGGGGAGGTTATTGTTGACGTTCTCCTTCGGCCGTGACCTCGCCGCCCAATATTTGCCGTCAGAAGGAGAGCTTTTTATTCTCCTGCTCCAGTCGATTAAATGTCGGCCGAACTGTCGGAGAGTATTCATTACTTGAAACCCGCCTTATCAATTCAAACTTAGAATTATTTAGCAACTATCTTGACTATCGTAAACTAAACAAAACCAGTCGGTCTTCTTACAGTCTTATTCAACACTCACAATATTTTATTTTAGTTATAGAAACTCCGTTGTCTACCAGGATTTCGTGAATTCGTATTTTTTTATTTTTTTATTTTCAGTGAAGGCGCAGGGCCCTATCCCTCCGTGAACCGGGGGTGTCAGTTTTCGAGCTTTCTCTGTCTCTCTTTTCCCATTGGAAGCCCGTTGGTGGGAAAAAGGCAGGGAGCGCAACCCCGATCTCGAAGGCAGGTGGTGCGAGAGTGCGAGAGAAACAAGACCATTACCCCCTACCACAACCCCGATCCGCGGGGCCGGAGGCCGGAGTGAGCAGGCCCTGGAGGGCACGATTGCGCTGCGCTGTTCGAGGGGCGGTGAGGACATATTCTTAACAACAAGTTTGTTGCTCCAAATACTGGCAACCTGAGATCTAGTTCTAGCTGAGTTTAGTTGCCCAGACGCAGAGTGTTGTTGCACGCTGGTCACTGGTGTGAGCGTGAACTGCTCTGTTGGCTGACTTCGAGAGAAGGCCAAAACACTCAGGCGCTCTCTCTTCCTCTTCGCACTTGTACTTACAGACAGTGTCGCGTAAAGGGCCTCCTGTAGTGTGGCGTTGTGCTGCTCAGCGACGAGAATGCCCATTAGACTGCCACCGGCATCATCTTGGCACTTGGGGGAGAAAAAAATTCCTTTATGCTATTACTTGTCTTGTTTACTTTTTAATTCATGTCTCAGAGCTAGAAATACATACCGTTACTGGGCTTACAATTGAAATAACATTTTCATTCTCTGCTGCCACACTGTTCAGGCCCAAATCCTCGGTGAAGTCATCATAGTCCTGGGGAAAAAGGTATAATTTACAGTACGTATAACTTGCTTTTCCTTTTATTGAAAATATTTTACACTTGGATGTGCTTACAATATTAAGAATTGGAGGACTTGGTGGATCATCTCGTTCCTTCGAACAGAAATTTCGTTGGGTTTAGGGTAATGACGCGTGCTAGCAGAGTCTACAAGCTCAAATTTTTGAACAAAGAAGTCCTTGACGTCCTTTATCTTTTACTTCATTTTACTTACGGTTTGAGTTCCATCCAGCCCGTCGTCCACAGCTGGTGCATGCTCAAATACCGAATAATCCGTGAAGTCATCATGGTCCTGGGGAAAAAGGTATAATTTACAGTATAACTTGCTTTTCTTTTTTTTGAGAAATGATATTTTACACTTGGATGTACTTACAATATTTTGAATTGGAGGACTTGGTGGATCATCTCGTTCCTTCAAACAGAAATTTTGTTGGGTTTAGGGTAATGACGGGTGCTAGCAGAGTCTACAAGCTCAAAATTTTGAAAAAATAAGTCCTGGACGTCCTTTATCTTTTACTTCATTTTACTTACGGTTTGAGTTCCATCCAGCCCGTCGTCCACAGCTGGTGCATGCTCAAATACCGAATAATCCGTAAAGTCATCATGGTCCTGGGGAAAAAGGTATAATTTACAGTATAACTTGCTTTTCTTTTCTTTGAGAAATGATATTTTACACTTGGATGTACTTACAATATTTTGAATTGGAGGACTTGGTGGATCATCTCGTTCCTTCAAACAGAAATTTTGTTGGGTTTAGGGTAATGACGGGTGCTAGCAGAGTCTACAAGCTCAAAATTTTGAAAAAATAAGTCCTGGACGTTCTTTATCTTTTACTTTATTTTACTTACGGTTTGAGTTCCATCCAGCCCGTCGTCCACAGCTGGTGCATGCTCAAATACCGAATAATCCGTGAAGTCATCATGGTCCTGGGGAAAAAGGTATAATTTACAGTATAACTTGCTTTTCTTTTTTTTTTTTGAGAAATGATATTTCGATACCTCGCTGCAAAAGTAGCCTATCTGGTGTCGGTGCGTTAAAACTAGCCTATCTTTACCGCGGCCAACAGGACTAGCCTATCTCTCCTAGCTCGTTTCAGACTAGCCTAAGTGACTTTTTCGAGCAAACTGAGATTTTCGTGGAAATATCCGTTTCATTGAAATCCACGTCGAATGGTTAATGTCTCTCATTTTGCTCCAAAAAGTCACTTAGGCTTGTTTTAAACGAGTCAGGAGAGATAGGCTAGTCCTGTTGGCCGCGGTAAAGATAGGCTAGTTTTATCGCACCGACACCAGATAGGCTACTCTTGCAGCGAGGTATCGATTTTACACTTGGATGTATACTTACAATATTTTGAATTGGAGGAATTGGTGGATCATCCGGGTCCTTTAAACAGAAATTTTGTGGGTTTTAGGGTAAAGGCGTGTGTAAGCAGAGTCCACAAGCTTAAATTTTTGACAAATAAGTCCTTGACGTCCTTTATCTTTTACTTCATTCTTCTTACATTGTCTGGTTCTTCGAGGCTCAATTCCTCAACTGGGGGCAATGCCTCCTCACCAACTCTCACATTTCTTGCCTCCTCCAGAGGGTTTTCATAATCGGGGTATTGTCTAACAACAGAGAATTTCATCATATTTTGGGAAGTAGAGGCTATAATTAAACTTACTTATTTAGCTTAAAATATTTACCCGAAGAAAAGCATTTGGGATCGGGCAATGGAGGAGGGCTGAGTCACAACCGTCATGAAGTCTCGCAGTGCACCTTCGCCCCCAAATTGTAGCACCTGCTCTTCCTCGCGCCTCTCCCTTCTCTGCTTTTCCATGGCTTTGTTGAAAGCACGAACTTTGCCTATAGCAGGCCCCTTGTTTACAAACGTCCAGAATCTGGCCTCCTCTTTCCGGATGTATTCTGTAGATTGAGAACACTTGTCACTTGCTGGTCAGGTGATGTTAATTAAAAGGGTACCTGACTCTTTGAATGGGTGGACACTAATTGGAGTGTTGTGTCGTGATTGGAAGGAAATTTTGACCATACTTTGAAGAAAGCTCTACATTTTTGGCACCAACACAATATTTTTCTGTTTCAAGGTGCTTAAAATAAATTTTTGTCAAAAAGTTATGTGACTGGATAGTGATTGGAAAATGATTGGAACGCAGGGTTGACACTGACTGGAGAAGGTGAGGTACCCCTCGTGTTAATTTGAGTTTGCCATTACATCCAAATAGTCTCCAATATTGATCCGTAAGTTAATTGTTGTATCAATATGATGTCATTTAGACATGAAAGCAGCGTTTTCCTTTGGGTTTTTCGTAATCTCCCAGGGTACCAGTGTGAATTTCCTTCATCACCAGAACACGATGTCCATTTCCACAGCAAGCCCTGGGAATGAACTTTCCTATCACGAAATTTGGTGAGGTAAGATATGGACACACCTAATTAGTTGTATGATACACCCACAATGCACAATGTGTCAAAGGCTTAACACAACTGTAATGTTGATTCTCTCTTTCTTTTTAGCCACCTAACTTGGAGGAAAGGTTCATGTAGTCTTTGGGAAATTTTCTTATAATTTTTTTTTTAAATTGTTTTAATGCTTAGTCAGGTTTACTACCTAGACGAATCATCATAATTTTTGGATCAATAAGAACACTGAACTTAGTCTATCAATTGAACTATATCTTGTCAACCCCAGCATACCAATTGTATTATTTTGTGGTCAGTTGCCTCTTGTTGAGTGCTATGGCCTATCTTCCTACTTAAAAATTCATTTTGAGCACCTTCCACGTGTCTCAAATTTTCTTTCTGAGTCTTAAAAATAAGTTGAAGGTTGACACAACATGCTGAAAAATTGCGATGGGCATTTTTGAAAATAAGGGAAGTGAAGCAAACATGGCATTATAGACTGTGCAGTCCACTTGAGAGCCTAACTATCATGCATATAAAGAAATATTGGGATAAATTCCTGTGATTATGACTGCCATCAGGTTTTATTCTATCATGTGATTTTCTTCAACTACTGGGGTACAGAGGAACTTGATCGCCTCATTTTTAATTTTTCAGAACATTTTTCTGGCTAATTTTTCTATTGTAGGGACACAAATGTAGATAGTGAGAGCTCATTAAAATAAAATAATGATACCAAGAGAGTTTCAATCGGAGCTACATGTGCATGTAGTTATACATTTTATTGAGCTCTCATTTTCCTAACATGTCTGTCTATAATAGAAAAAATAACAAAAAAAGGATCTGAGAGAACCAAATAAAAAAAAATTCAAAATTATGTGATCAAGTTCCTCTGTACCCTGGTAGTTAAAGAATATTACATGGTACAATAAAAACTGATGTGTCATCACAGGAATTAATACCAATATTTCTTCATTTACATGACAGTTAGGCTCTCGAGTGTTTTGCAAAGTCTACGCTGCAGCATTATTTGCTTAGCTTTCCTCATATCAAAAATACCCGGCACAATTTTTGGATGGGATGGCTTATGACTATTTATGCACGGTTGATCACCTCAATTGCTTAATCATTTGCAAATATTTGGATGAATAATAAATTTGATAAAATTAATGGGGACTAATTGGATTGTTTTTAAGTTATTGTGAATAAATGATAATGAACTGTCATGAATGAAAATAATCCTAATTAATGGGAATCCTTAAGGAACGTTTGAATATTAGCTCGTGGTACTCTCTTCAGTCTCCAGTCGCCCTCATGTCACCTGCTCTGAACGATAGCATCACATCCTCAAGCTGATGGAGTGAGTCTCAGTAATAATCCAGTCCATTACTGAGTTTGGGACACTGAAAACTTTCTGATTTCAGGCTTACCTCATGAGAGGTTTTGTTCTCTGTTGTAAAACATGCTGGGTGAGGACAAGTTGAGCTATAGTACTATCAACAATAGTGCTTGTAATCTTTTTCAATTCACCTACCAAGTTTGATATGTGCGCAAATATCAACCCTTATAATTAGTTTATCTTAAGTGATCAAATCAAGGTGAAAAGGAAGAAACATATTCTGACGTCACTGTGATCAGCTTTGTTATTTCTCATACTCTGTCTCTGACCTTATATCACAAGTTAAAAGTTCGTTTTGTCAACCCGGTGCTACACAGGAGGCAAGCCCCAAATCAGAGACCGGTCAGACTGACATACTATACAGAAGTGGACCGGAAACTTTTGCAGAGGTGTCAAGTGTTGAGGGGACTGCAGGAAATCGGAGAGAATTTCACAAATTAATATCTCAAATTTCCTAATGGATTCCAATCAATTAGGATTAATTTGCGTTCAATACAATTAATTACTATCTTAAACAAAAATTACAAATTAATCCCAATTGATTATATTAAATGAATTATTCATCCAAATATTTACAATAAATGATTCAAGAATTAAGGTGATGAACCATGCTCAGTATGAGCCAAACCCTTTTGGATTTGTTGTTGTATAAACCTTAAACTTGATTTTTAGACTCATAAAGAAATTCTAAGACCCAAGGAAGATGCTCAAAATGAATTTCATACAAATTTCTTCAAAAGGCTCCACAATTGGTTTCTTGAGATGGGCTGTTATACATCCTAACGAGATCTCATGGTTCTTTTTCACCTCAAGTTAAACACACCACTAAAGAGCCGTTACCAACTACTCAAATTTGGCCTTTTTCAAACTTTTTCAAACTTTTTCAAACTAGCTCAGAAAAAAGAAGGGAAAAAACAAAAGAGGGGTTGTGTTTGGTCAAAATCTTCCAATTGAATTTCTTTAAGGCCAAATTTGAGGGGGTTACGTACAATCAACGGTTGATTCCACCTGGATTCACTTTTATCCAAATAACTTTGATATGAAATTAGGTGCATTGCAGGTGCATTGGGACTAGAGTCAATGCTCCATCTCATATGACGGATTCACTTTCCAAATTTTTTTCCCACATATTTGCCAACATATAATTAGACAATAAATGTATATGTGGTGCTAAATCTGGTTTAAGTCCCTATATGTGTTTGATTGTAGCATTATGGTAAATAAGCTATAGGAAACTATATAAACTATAGGTCCCTATATGTGATTGTTTGTAGCATTATATGAGAAGGAAACTTGTTGAAGACTCCCTCCCCCCAAAAGCCCAAAAGCCCCTCTTTTTTCTTTTTTTTAATTATTCTTTTTTTTTCTTCCTTTAAATAATGTATTGCTAGTGCGTGCGGTCTGTAACGTTCTACCTATATAAGAGGGCACTTTAGAAATTAAAAAATTTGAACTAAAATAAAAGATTTTCCACTTTGCATCTCATAAACGGAAAATTTAAAGAAAACCTTCCTGAATCTAATTTTATCAAAATTAAGTTTTAAAATAATTCAAATATACAATCACACCAATTTGTATTCTTAGCAATACTGTTATGAAGTTGGTATTTCTGATACACTTGTTACCCTCTCCCTAATGCCGCGCATGCGCATGATGCCTTGATACTACCATAGCTACGCCTCAGGGCAACCCCTGTTGTAACAGTCAGTCTTTGAGAATACACCAGTGTGTTCAGACGTTCCCTGAGTATCTCTCTCTCCCGTCTCCTTACCCGCTTCGCAGAATTCCCACACTCAATTCTACAACATTGGTGGCAGCTATAAATCGGAAGGAGAGGAAAAGCGCTACCAGCCCCCAGCGTCGCCGCTTGGGCGTTTGGTCTTCCCCGACCGAGCGAGTCTACCAGCGTCAGTCCCGTCAGTCCAGTCCAAGTCCACGACCACATCAAAGAATAAGGCAAGCTTGAGTGCGTTCAAAGGTTTATTCTAAAGGGCAATATGGAACAGCGACAAGGACGTAGCCAAGGTTCGGGACAAGGACTAAACGAGGGCGATCAAGGCCAAGGGCCGAGCTGGTCGGGCAGCCAAGGACCTTCTGGTCAAGGGCCCCCGTCACGCTCCGGCCAGGGGCTCTTTACGCCAAGGTTTGGTCGAGGTTCCGGACGAGGTGCTCGTCAAGGTCCTGTTTCTGGCAATAGGTGGGTTGTCGAAAACTTGGAGCTGCGTCCGCCTGGCACTGAAGGCGAAGATGATGATGAGTCCGATGTCGCTGACTATGAAGATCTGGAGCAGCACGACCATGACCACGCTACAACAAGTCAGAACCCTCTTAGTCGTGAAGTGCGGACTTTCAGTGAAGATCAGTTCGATCGTCGTTTCTCCAACCTGTGTGCCCAGATTACGGGTTACATTGAAAGTCTGCGTCAGCCGATCCAGAACCTATCTTCAAGTCAGCCGTCGACGTCAAGGGCCTCTGCGTCTGTTCAGCCTCCTGCTCAACTTAGTCGCAAAGGTATGAAGGTAAAACCTTATAACTGCGAGACAGACTACAACATCTACGCTGTGCAGTTTCGCAACGTTGCCCGTTACAACAACTGGGATGAAACAAAGCAGCGTGATGAGTTGCTGAATGCTTTGGAAGGCAAAGCAACTAAGGTCCTTCAATGCATGCCCCACCTACAAGCCGACTCTACAACTTTCCAACAGCTCCATGAAGCCCTGGAAAAGACTTATGGCAGGAAAATCACAGTTTGGGAACGAATTAGTCAATTTCAGACACTCAAGCAAGGGACTGAATCGCTCCGTGAGTTCGCTAGCTCGGTAGAAACGGCAGCTACCTTGGCATATCCTCATATGCCTGAAGAGGACTTGACTCAGCTCAAGGTGCAAGCCTTCGTGCAAGGCCTGAGGAGCGAGGCAATGCGTGCGTCGTTGGCCTTCCAGAGGTACCCTTCCCTCATGGCGGCCCTTGATAGTGCCGTCCAAGGCTCAACGATTTTGCCTAATGCTAGCGAACCTCCTGCAAAGAAAGTCAGGCAAGCTAAGGTCAGTCAACCGGCCGCTGAAGAAGAAGAAGAGGCAACTTGCCTACGTACTGACCTTCAGCGAAAGAAGCCAACTTTCAAGGCACAGATGGTTTTCGCCGACGACAAACCCTCGACTTCTGGCTCCTCAGGCTCCGGGTTTGAAGTCACCCACACCGATGCTCGTGGCCGTGGTAGAGGCCGTGGCAGGGGCCGAGGCCGTGGCAGAGGTCGCGGTAGCTTTAATGGCCGTGGTGGTTTCAGTAGCCGTGGTGGCTTCTCAGGTGGTTATGGCGGCAACTTTAGGTCAGACCGCTGCTCAGTCTGCAATGGAAAAGGCCACAGTGCAGAAAGTTGTTGGTTTAATGATGGACATGGAAATTTCCAACCTAGACCTCAATCTTACCCAATGTATCCACCCCAGTTCTATCATGCTGGAATGTCGTGGCAAAACCAGTGGGGTAATCAGTGGCCCCAGTACAATCGCCAAGAACAGCCTGGTCAACAACAAAGTATTGGTCAACAACAAAACAATGAAAACAACCAGGGAAACTAACAACTGCTGTCCCTAAAGTGGTCAAGTCGGCAGCTACAGTTCAAAACGCAAAACCTCAATCAGACCACAGTATTAAATCATCTGATCTTGACCAGTTTCCGACACCTGGAAGTCCAATGGTAAAATGGTCATTAAACGGTGTCAAGTCCAAGTGTGTTCAGGACACTGGAGCAGTGATCACTGTAGTGAAGAGAGGACACTTACCTGGACCTACATCAAAGCAAGCCAAAGCTCGTCTTAAAGGCGTCACAGAAGGCACAGGCAAGTTGTATGGTCCAAGGCTAGTTACCTTTACCTATGGAGACATCGAAGTACAGTTCCCAGTGTACGAATGTGACATTGAGGATGACTGCCTGATCGGAAATGACTTCATTCATTATTTTGGAATCGGAATTGAAAGCTCAGAAGGATACATTACATTTAGGAGAACTTCTCCAAATAATTACCTACCTTCTCCAGTTAGGATTCCGTGTGAGATGGTTCACACTCCAAGTGTTGGTAAATTTCACTCTGGTTGTGTGTATTTTATAGCTCGGGCTAACCGCACTCTGAATCTGGCCCCGTTAGCAGATGCCACCATAGTTACAGAACTGGAAACTGACATTCAGTTTCCTAGAGTTCAAACAAATAATCAGCCCAAATCAAAATCAAAAAGTGGTTCCAGTGTGCACACTATAAACCAAATAAACAAAGGTTCCACAAAGGCTGACAGTAACTGGGGTACTCTGCTAACGTCGCTGGAGGACGAGGAAAGGTTGCATAAGGTTCAACTTGGCCTGATGACTCGATCTTACGACCCAAGTGATTCAGGACCTAGACCCTCTCAGCTCAATCCTAATGTTTTAACTATATCTGGAGTGGTGCCGTGTGTGACTGCACCAATGGAAATCAAATTACAGAATGTTGGTGACACTCCCGCCAAAATTCCAAAACATACAATTCTGGCAGAAGTCTACCTACTAAATTCAACTAAATATGAAGCACAAGAAGATTCCAGCTCATCAGAAGTTCCAGTTCAGGCCACTACAATCCAGTCTCCAAATTCACAGTCACCCAGTTTCTCCGATCACTCCTCTCTTGAAATTGATTTTGATCCTGTCCCTAGAAAAGATGCAATGCCATCAAGCCAACCTTTACCACCTGATTTACATGACTTGGTTAAAAGATGTAAAAATCTTACCCCAACCGAAGAGGCTCAAGTTTCAGACCTTTTGCGGAAACATCATGATGTCTTTGCGCCAGACAATACAACGTTTGGATGTTGTCCATGGGTGAAGTTCACCATCGATACAGGAGATCATCCTCCCATAAAGATGCAAGCACGACCAATACCTCTTCATTACCGCAAGGCTGTCTATGAAACTTTCATGAAGTACTTAGAATGTGGAGCTGTTCGCCCAAGTAATTCGGCATGGGCGTCTCCCATTCTATGTGTGCCTAAAAAGACAGGAGAAATCCGTGTTTGTATTGATTACAGAGCCTTAAATCACATTACAAGAGTTCCGGCCATTCCCATACCATTAACTCATGAGCTTACCCAGAAAGTAGCTGGTCGCAAAATTTATCATTCCTTTGACTTAGCTCATGGTTATCACAATCTTCTGATTGATGAGAAAGACATTCCAAAAACTGCAGTTATTTTGCCTGAAGATCTTGGCTTACCAGCTCGACATTTTGAGTGGACAAGACTCAGTTTTGGTTTGTCTGCAGCTCCTGGTATTTTTCAGCAAGTTACAGACCGATTGATGAGGCATGCAAGAAATCCAACTCCTGAGAATGATGTTGGTCCACACAGTGCTGTCTATCTTGACGATATTTGTATCGCAGGAGATGATTTTCAAACCATGCTTCAAAGACTTGAAGCTCTCTTCAATCGTGTCCGTGCTTCAGGTTTCTTTTTGAAAGCCAAGAAATGTTTCATTTTCCAAGACAAAGTAGAATATCTTGGCCATGTGCTTTCAAAAGAGGGAATAGGCACTGTTGACAAAAAAGTTGACAAGATTATGTGTTGGCCTACACCTCAAAATGTCAAAGAGTTACGAACATGGCTTGGCATGGTAAATTATTATATCAAGTTCATACCTCACATGGCCACAGAAGCAGCACCTCTGTACAAGCTGCTACATAAAGATATTGAATTTATCTGGTCTGAAGAGTGTGAGAAATGTTTCCAAAAGGTGAAGAAACTTCTCAGTTCAACTCCAGTCCTGGGAGTACCAGACATCTCTAAAGGACCATTTATTTTATATTCTGATGCGAGCCTCACTGGACTTGGTGCAGCCCTTAAACAGGAACAAGATGGCAAAGAAGTCCTAATAGGTTATTGGTCTAAAGTTCTGAATGCTGCTCAGCGAAATTATTGTGTCACACACCGAGAGCTTTTAGCTCTAGTTGAAGCAATCGAACATTTTCACCATTACCTTGCTGGTGCTCGTTTTGAAGTCAAAACAGACCATGCAGCTTTACAGTGGCTCCGAAATTTCAAAAATCCCTCTGGACTTCTTGCTAGGTGGATTAGCAGATTAGCTCCATACAGCTTCAATATTTCATTTATTAAAGGAAGTGAAAATGTTGAAGCTGATGCAATGTCAAGATGACCACCTCGACCATGTTCCAGTGACTGCAAGAAATGTTCAAAATTAGAATTGCAAGACAAAATTCTCACTCCAGAAACACTTTCAGTGTATTGGATTTCCATAGTACCCAATCCTGATTTCACACCTGTCCAGTTCAAAAAAGATCAACTTTTGGACCAAGAATTAATGCCTATCATTATAGGATTGCAAGATAAGTTAAGACCCACCTTTCAAGACATTGTGGGCTATGGTCCAAGGACAAGATCTCTTTGGTTGCAGTTTAAATCTCTTGTTTTGCATAATGGAGTCATGTATAGAAGACTTGAACATCCCAGTCTTGATCCAAACAAAGAGAGTTTCCAACTTGTTCTCCCTTCCAAACATGTAGTGGACACCATCAGATCCTATCATGAAAATGCAGCAACTGGCAATCATTTTGGAGTTAGCAAAACTTATGCTGCTATCCATAAGGTTTTCTATTGGCCTGGAATGTGGGAGGACATAGCTTCATTTGTATCAAAGTGTGAGAAATGTGCAAGATTTAAGCATCATAAAAGGTCAAAAGTTCCCTAACAATTTTTTAGAGAAGGTGTACTTCATGGGAAATGGCACATTGATATTTGTGGCCCACTTCCTCAAACTCCAGAAAATTTTAAGTACATCCTTGTTGCTGTGGAAGCTTTCTCAGGTTGGCCTTTTGCTATTCCCATCAAGTCAAAATCTTCTGAAGAAATCGCAGAGGTTCTCATTCGTGACGTCTTTTCTGTTTTTGGATCCCCGTTGTCAATCTTATCAGATAAAGAAAGGTGTTTCACCTCTTCTGTAATCAAAGATATTTATAAACTCTATGGAATTCAAAGCAACACAATTTCATTGGCACATCCACCTGCAAACGGCAAGGCTGAAAAATGGATCAGAACTTTGAAGGAACATCTCAAAATGATGGTTTCAAAGGACCAGAAAAACTGGCCTAAACATTTACCTCTGATCTGTCAAGCTTATCGAAGCATTCCTCACACAGCCACTAAGTTTTCACCTTATGAGGTCATTTTTGGTTCTCCAATGCGCACACCTCTGGATCTTCAGAGAGGTCTTCCTCCAGCAAGTGTTCCTGTGGAGACATCAATTGAAAATTATCCATTTTGGCTACGTTCATCATTACAAGAAATTCACAAGTTTGTTCGAGAACACTCACATCAGGCAGCTCAACGTATGAAGTCCTATTATGATCTTCACGTTTCTGTTTCACCTTTCAAGAATGGAGATTTAGTCTGGTTCTATCATCCAGTAAGATCCAGAGGCAGGTCTCCAAAACTTGACAGTCCTTGGGAAGGACCATACAAGATCACCAAAATTATAAATGACACTGTTGCAGCTGTGCAGATGGTTCATGCACCTCACACTCAGCGTATAGTCCATCTTGACAAACTTGCCAGTTATGTCACACCCGCCTTACCAATACAAGCAGCATGGCTAACTTTTACTCAGTCATCATATCCCTCTTGAACTAGCATTCTAAACTGAGTTTAGAAAGTCTACTGTCGTCACCGTGGCAACTGTAAACAGCATCGACTGATCTCCTCGTCATGTCTGCTGAAAAGAAAAATTCCTCCAAATTCAATTTCGATAAAATTAAATTAAGATCAAGCATCAAAAATATAATTTCTAAGTATCACCGTGAGAAGAGTGCTGCTGCTGTTGAGCCGTCCACCTCCACTTCAGACAATCCAGATCTTCGTGAGAAAATTGAGAATCTGAAGTTAAATGCAGCCGCTCCTGATCTCCGTGAGAAAATTGACCAAATTCAACAGGAAGCACCAAAACCTGCAAAAGTGAAACGGGAATGCACAATCATTCCTGCAAAAGTACGACGTGAGTGCACAATCATGCCGTCGAAGACAGTCACTTTAATTCGGATTCGACCAAAGAAGCCGACTAACCTCACGCCGAAGCCGGGTGACTCCTCAGCACCAGCATCTCCGGTCCATCAGCAAATTTCTCTTGATCGTCCCATCTTGAAGACGCCGATGAAGAGAAAACGGTGCAATCGTTGCCGTCGTTATGGACATATCAATAAGTTGTGTCCTTTAAATCCTAATAACAGGATGTTAATTCCCGAGGGGTCCCCAAGTACGGTCTGCCGGTGTACACATGCTGTGGGCTTCCTGGTTTTCCTAGGTTTTCCTTTTGGTTTTCCCGGTCTTCCCAACTTTTTCCCGGTTTTCCCAATAACTGATTTTCTGGGATCTTCTGAGGGCTTCCTACCGTTTTCTATGGTTTTCCCTTATTTTCATTGGTCTTCCCTGACATTTTCCAGGCTTCCTTAAAATTTCTCGGTTTTCCCTCAAGTTTTCCGGTCTTCCCTAATATTTTTCGGTTTTCCCTTACCATTTGTGGCCTTCGATTTTAATGGTTTTCTTCGGTTTTCTTTGGTCTTCTTGGTGGTCTTCCCGGTCTTCCCAGTTTTCTGGGCGGCCGGTGTACGCGCTCAAACCTAGTTGCGGACCCCTTGTTAATTCCTCCACCACCTGAGTTCATGTAATATGTGATATTTTACCTGATCTATTGACAGTACCTGTAAACTTACTCAAGTGTTGATTTTCCTGGGTACAAATATAAAGAAAAGAGTTCCTATTTTCAAATAAATTATGAAATATGCTATTATCCACTTCTTTTCGATGAGGGGAAGAAGGAAACCGCCAAAAATCACCCTATTCTCACGAGCATGAACAAGAGAGCAGCGAGTACACTATTGGCAGAACAACAGCCTGCAGATAGTAATGGTCCAGAGTCTCGACAAGCAGACGACATCTACCGGCACTCAACGACCTAGCTCCAGCAGAGACACAACGAACCCAGTCCTGAAATCAACTGAGATGACACTCCAAGTTTTCATAAGTTAAGTATTTGGATTCCGCATGAAATGTTAAGTCTTTTTAGAAGTAAGCAGTCTTAAACTGCAGTGGTGTTGTTAGGTCAGATAGTCAGGTTAGCATTTGTCACCACAGGGCTAACAAATTTAAGCATCAACTCTGTAAATGTGAACAACATTTATGGATCAAGGATTTTCTTGTTTTCCAGTTGATCGTCTGACCTGTTCCAGTTCCTGTCACCTGGACCTTCAACTTCCAACCACATCCAGTCAATTTGTTATTCTCATTAACTTTTATAGTAAATTACTGTGTCAGTAATGTGGCTGATCGGTCAGGTCAAACAGTCCTGCACCCAAGCCTAAAAGGGGACACTGCATTTCAGACACATGATTTAATTTGTCGAATTTATTGAGATATCCAAATGCGGATGATTGGCCAGGTTGCAAAATTCCTGAGCCCTCGCCCAAAAGGGAACACTTCATTTAGATGACTCGATAAATTCAAACTGGTTATTTATAATTTCTGTTATTGGTAACAAGATTCTTTTAAAAGAGGGAGTAATGTTATGAAGTTGGTGTTTCTGATACACTTGTTACCCTCTCCCTAATGCCGCGCATGCGCATGATGCCTCGATACTACCATAGCTACGCCTCAGGGCAACCCCTGTTGTAACAGTCAGTCTTTGAGAATACACCAGTGTGTTCAGACGTTCCCTGAGTATCTCTCTCTCCCGTCTCCTTACCCGCTTCGCAGAATTCCCACACTCAATTCTACAACAATACTGATTTTTAAAACCTTACTGTTTGTTTTGGCCATATTTGGGGGAGAAATGCTGTCTGCAAACTCTTCTACTTAATTATGCAAATATTTGTGAACCATAAGACCGTGAGGATGATTCTAATTAAATAATGTGATGTTTTTTCTAGGTCCAATGATGTATGCTGTATACAGATAATGTCTGAAATTCTGAAGAAAATCTCAGCAAATCGTCCTGATCCATCACAAATAACTTACCATAGAATTTGAAGAAAGAAGGGTGTTTCCCACCCAGTCCCTCATTCAGCACCCTGTGGCTGGACTCGAGGGGGCTTGTGGTAATCACCTCTTGCCCAAAGATGGAGATAGCGCTGGGGCCGAGCCCTTCCCTCCGCAGGTAGTAATTCAGGAAGTGGTCAAGCAGCTTCCTGGTCCCCACCGTCCACTCACGTTCTGCCTGCAGGTCCGGAACTACAATCGTGCGGAAGGCTCTCTCTATGTCTGCGGGTGGGAAACGGGGGAGGGACAGCACCTGCTGCATCGCCCTCTTGATGGCAGGGTTGTCCTCCATTTCAGCACGCAGACCGCACTTCGATTGGGCGTATGTGATGAGCGCCTGAAACAAAACGGTACGCAGAAAATAGTATGGTACGTCAATTACTTTCTTTTTAGACCATGCCTTCGCGCTCAGGCGCGGATTAAGGTCCTGTTGTATTGGGGAAAGGGAGGAGGGCTGGGTTGCCTACACACTAGGGTTTAGTAGATAAAGTTGCCTACATTTCAGGCGCGTCACTAGAGCCCCTCAGAGGGGGTGATTTGGCCCCCTCCCTCTTTCCCCCTTAAATCACGACTAGGGTGCGTCTCAATTCTCGGTCGGAAAGTCCGGAATGGCCGGAGAGAGAGAGAGAGAGAGAGAGAGAGAGAGAGAGAGAGAGAGAGAGAGAGAGAGAGAGAGAGAGAGAGTGAGAGAGAGAGAGAGACTGCGTCTATTTGAATTGTACGCATCTGTCTGTACGCATCCGGCCGCTCCGGCTGTTCCGGCCATAACGTCCGAGACTTGGGACGCATCCCCTGTCGCGCTGTGATCTTTAAATCAAAACATATTTGAATTAAGAAATAAATCTGTGCCGGATAGTTTTCAAATACCTTGGTGACGTGGAAGTAGCACATTTGTACTTCGACCCCATCGTCTCTGTACACATGTTTCAGGGCCTGAAGTTGTGCTGCCTCCATGTCCGCGGTCACTCTCCTCATACGCACTCCCATGGAGCGGAGCTTTTCGAAGAGGGCGGTGTAGGCCTCCCCGGACTTAGATTCCATAAGGGCGGAAGCCACGACGACGAACTGAAAACGCAGAAGACTCATTTTGCCAGCTTAGTGCAAGCGGTTCGCCACCACTTCTAAAGGAAAACCGCAAATCATATGAAAAGCGTGATTTTTGGTTTGAGAGTTGTTAAGACCCTAATCTTTTATTTGACCCGTAGCACACTCATTTAGGACCCATAGGAACCAAAATTTTTACGCATTTTGTCAAAAATGTTCAAAAAGTGTTAAAAATATCGGAGTATGTTAGAATTATCGTTTGAAGTGCGTTCTTGGATGAATTCCGGTAGTTTTTGATGCGAGAAAGCGATTGGAGTTGACGCCGAGTTCGTACGGTCAAGCACTTAGGCCCTTACTGCCGCCATTTTGGATAAAAGGGCGTAACTGCCTCGGGCAGAACTTCTGTCCTAATATACCGTCATGGGTGTCATTCCCGCACTTTTTGGTATCGCTGATGTCGATTTTGAGGTCAAAACAAAAGTATGTGCAAACTGAAATTAAAATTACACCTGTTCAACATGTTAAATAAATGTTCGAAATGACAAAAAATGTTAATTCGCAGAGTAGTTGAACCTGAACACGTTTCCGGCGTAATTTGCGATGAGCAAAAAAAAAACGATCCGCACGCTAGATGTTCCCGGCCTATATTTTGAGCCATAATTACATGCCGAAATCCTATAAAATTATGGCGTAATTACCACATAACATGGGTTTTAGTTATTAAGACAGTGTGTGGTGCGCCATGTGCGGTGTGCCGTTCCACATTTCCAGAACCGCATTGGCCCTAATGCTTTCTGCGCGCTGGTCACTCCGCTCCCTTTGTTTACATCTGCACTGTCATCTGCTCTGACTTGCACTCCCCCCGCCGCGCCCCCTGCCGTCCCCTCCACCCCTCCACCGCCTGCCAGCCGGGGACTCCCCACCGCACCTCACCCGCCTGCCGCGCGAGCTCGTCACCTAGCGACGACACTCAGCACGGTGAAGTGCCAACTTGTTTGTATTTGTACTCGTGTGAATCTGCATTTTGGCGTGACACCACCTATCGTCGCATCGAGTTGGCAAGTACTAAAAGTGTACTGTAAACGAGTAGGATAGCAATGGGCTGGGAGGAGAAGAGAAAGAAAAGCAGAGGCTTTATACTTAGTTTTGGGGGTTAGGGTAACCAAGCCATTACAGTATGTTTGCATCTCTGTTTATAGTTTACTCGCAACCAGTGACATCTTGATCGCCCTGTAAATAAGGCTATTCAAATGTTTCTAGCTAACAAAATTTCTGGCTTAATATGTTATTGTGTATACGGTGTAGCGGAGATTTTACGATTTAGGTGCTATAATCAAACACAAAAATTCCGCCGTGTCCACCGCGTATCACCTTCAAATATTTCGTTTTGGTTTTATTAAAATTTCTTTTTGGTTCTGTTTTTCTTTGACTCTCGAGAAACGAGCGTTTGCAGGCATGAAGCAAGTGAGGTTAGGTGCGGCTGCCAAGGACATGCAGTCAGAAAACCGACCAAATGTTAATTAGAAATTTCAATAAAACCAAATTGAAATGTTTTTGGGCCTGGTTTAGATGTTTAATCAATACTTTCTACCGCAACGGACCACTAACGGGTTCGCCTTTGTCACGTTCGCTGAGTTCTCTACGCCCACTTTGCTTCGCCGACTTTGCTGAGCTCAAATGAATATAGCTTGGATCAGTTTACCGTTTTCGGTCCCGGGTTCTGTTGTTCGTGTCACAAATATTTCATGGGTAAACAGTTGTATTTCTGATACAAATTGGAGTGTTTTTCTTTTAACCGTAAAAATGTTTCCTGTTAAAAAGATATAAGCAATTTTGGTTTCTTTTTCCGTTGCATTACGAATATTGTTTTGCTAATTCGGACAAGTGGAATGAGCCGTTTTGCTTAATTTGTTGCACATCTCTCGACAGATATGTGCCATGTCGAAAAAAATAGTAGCATTTGCAGAGCCCATTCCTCTTCAGAACATCGATGGAAAAATCAACTGGGAAATATGTTGCATTTGCCAACAGAAAGGTGGTAAACTTTCTTGTCCAGCAAAACACCCCATCGTTGCCACGAAAAATATTGGCTATATTGAATTCGCTAAAAATGTTACAAATATTCGTAGTTCTACCCCCAACCATACTTTTCCTTGTGGTAGAAAGGCTGAAAACTACGACGAAGGATGCGGAGTGAAAGAAACTTTGATTAACAATGAAGCCAAATGGCATAAAAAGTGTTTACTGAAGTATACTACAAGATTTTCCATAGAAAATTTAGCTTCCCCTACATGTGGCAACACAGACAATAAGGATGTGGCTCGAACACGTTCCTCATCTGTTAGTATTAATTCCAAAGAAGAAGTTTGCTTCCTTTGCAAGAAAAAGCCTGAAAAAAATGAGGTGTTGCATAAATGCGTGACTTACGAAATTTTTAACAGCATTAAGGAGTATGCAACTAAAGCAAATGATACAAAAACACTGGCATTTTTAGCTGAAGGTGATCTTATTGCCCAGGAAGCCAAATATCACAGTGTGTGTGTGTTAAACTTGTACACTAAGGGGAAGGCTGCAACCTCTCCAGGTATTAAAGGAGATTCAACATGTGAAAGTCTTGCTTTTGCAGACCTTCTCCTTTACATGCACGCTCAGATCGAGTCTGACAAAGACTGTGCTTTTAGGGCGGGTTCATTGAAGAAGCTCTACAGTGGCAGGCTCTCCCAACTACTTGGCAGGGAGCACAATCTTCCTGACTTGCATGAGACAAGATTTAGGGAGAAAATTTTGCTGCACTTTCCTGGTTTACAGGCTATCCGATCGGGTAGAGAATATATCCTAACTGTTCAAAACAATAATATTATGAATAATATTGTGAGTTCAAATGAAGTTCTAGATGCCCTGGCTGTGAATAGATTTGTAAGGAATATTAGGAATAATGTGTTTGCAAGTGGCATTGTGTTTAAGGGAAATTTTGATGAAAATTGTGAGGAAAATTGCATACCTCCGTCCCTGTTAGCCTTAATTAACATGATTTTGTACGGTTCTTCTATAACTTCTGAATCCCGTACAACAAAACCCGCTGTTACCATCTCACAGCTTATACTAGCCAACATGATGAAGAGAAGGCCAACTGGAAACGTCACCAGACTCAGTACTGCAAGAGAGCCTCCATTTCCTTATATTTAGGCTTGTCTATATACGGGTCTTACCGTGACAAGGAGCTCATTGATAATCTCCACCGAAGAGGCATTTCAGTATCATCGAACCGGATATACGAGTTAACAGCTCAACTAGGCCGTCATGTTGTCCAGAGAGCCATTGAGGATGACGCTGTTTGCCCCTCAGTTTTAAAAAAGGGTTTCTTCACTGTAGGCGCCCTAGATAATATTGATGTAAAACCCTCAAGCACAACCAGCCAAGGCGAATTCCATGGCACAGGGATATCACTCTTTCAGCTTCCCGTTAGAAGTGAAGTGAGACTACGCTAGGATAAGAATCCCGGCGGTAGCACCAAGTTAGAAGTTGTACAAGGGGGCCGATGCGCCACGTTAGAAGTCGTGTGAGGCTCCGCTAGTCTGAGCACCGCTGTGGCGCGTGGAGTCTCCACTGAGCGCGGAGTATCGGCGGTCTGAGCGACCAAGGCTTAATCGACTATCTCAGCTGTACCGGCCTGACCGCGGAGCGGTCAGTCGGCGCCGCGGGGCCTTCCCTCTATCTAGGTTGACTCGAATGTGCCACAGGTTCTTTGAAATCTCAGCGGTTTGTGATGCGAAAGGATTACCAAATCTTATGTAGTTAAGTCCAACACTTTTAATATGTACTCACAGTGGTCAGTGGTAGAACAGATGGTGGTGAATACACTACACGAGCAGGCGTGGTACGCTAGCTGTGATCTTGGACTTAGGGCGACAGTCACGGGTCCGCGGGTCACTAGGGCTGCTGGTAGGGGCGTGCCGGTGGAGAGGTGACAGCGGGCTGCTGGAGGTGAACTGGTTGACTGCCGGGGATGTACTGACTGACTCGAGTAGCGCGCCCCTCCAATTTATAGGTTCCTCTCTAAGTGGGGTGGGGCGTACACGTGGCAGGGCGCTGTCCTGCTCAGGGAACAGCGCTGGAGCTATTGATAGATTTCCTGAGAAGGCCGGATGTGGCCATGCGCGAGTAGGGGGGACCCAAGTGTGGGGTGAGCTCTGGACCCTTCAAAGATGGCTGCACTTTCCTGGTGTGTCATGACCACCTGTCTACACAGTGCGCAAATATCTATCAGGGCCTAACGTCGCCGGAGCTTAGCAAGGCCGTCCTCGGCCGGGAAATAAATTTAAGAAATTTAGATATTTGTCGCCTAACAGATAAAACCCAGACTGTCCAAGATCACAACTTCACAAGAATAGTTTTGGTGTAAGCACATCAACATTTGAAAAATACCAAACACTCAAGTTCCTTCAGAGTTGGGTGGTTGAAGGAAAAACATAATCATCGTTGAAGTAAAAATATATTGTCATCGTTGGAGGTGTTGAGCAATTTACAAGACACAGTATTTAACAAGTTAAAGGCACTTTTGGAATTAAATGAATGTTGAATACAGTAACACGTTGCAAGTGAAACCAAAGTACATAATATAAAGATCAATAATTATAAAGTGTGAACACACTGAAATTTAACCTTTGTAACGCACAAGAACACTAATGAGTTGAACACAAGAGATTACGATCATGGCACACACAAGAAAACACGCTTAAAAGTTTGCACACTGCACTATAATAATTAGAGATCACCAAGCAATGTGATCATAACGTTAGAGAGACAGATAATGGTACACACAAAAATTAAGATATAAGAACACACACAAAAAAAATGATAAGTTGAGAATGGCACACAAAAATTAAGATATAAGAACACACACAAAAAAATGATAAGTTGAGAATGGCACACAAAAATTAAGATATAAGAACACACACAAAAAAATGATAAGTTGAGAATGGCACACAAAAATTAAGATATAAGAATACACACAAAAAAACGATAAGAGTTAAGAACACACAAAAAAAATGATAAGTGGATAATGGCACACACAAAAAAAATCTAAGTTAACACACTCCAGGTTAGTAGTTTGAAGACATAAAGTAATGAGAGGTGAACACGAGAAAACATATTACACTATAGGAACACACTCAAAGAAAAGAACAAAAAAAAATCCAAGTTCACACATTTAAGTTGAGTTCTCTAAGAGCACACAAAACTAATGAGATTAAAATTAAAGGAACAATATAAGGGTACACACAAAACCAAAATTATAATTTAAGAGTACACACAAAGAAAAGAAATTCAAACACAAAAGAGTAATATAAGGGTACACACAAAGGACAAGGAAAAGAAATTATAAGGTGACACGCTCAAGTTGAATATCTTGAGAACATTTAAGAAACGTATAGTTCACACATTAAGCTGAAAGGTGTGACGTCACACACAATGAGATAAACACACAAAATTGGGTACACACATAGAAATATAAATGAACACACACAAATTACAAGTTTTACCCGCTAAAGTTGAGTGAATTCAGATCACATAAGAATGATTTGAGTTCACCCACAAGGGGTATTCATGAACACTTAAACTAAAACGCAAGTTTGTACAGTGAACCTGAATGAGATGTTTCTCACAAAAATCAAGAAAGAGAGGAACACACAAAGGAAATATATATTTTTCCTAACACAATGAATGATTGCAATAGCAAGAATGAAGAAATTTAAAACACACAACAAAAGTCACACATACCCGCCAAAAAAATTGACACATACAAAGAAAAATAGGAACTGAATATTATTTCAAGGAACTCGCAAAGTTGAATATCAAAAATACCTCTTATTTAAGTAATTCGTGTATTCGAAACTGGACTAAGGCAATTACAATAAAATTAATACCCGTATAGGTTGCAAATACTTGATTTGAACTTTTTTTTTTTTAGCAATATCAATAAAGATCTTGGAAAATCTTTGAGCAAAGTGAAAACTGGTCAAAGCTAAAATGTAAGAATTAAAAAAATCAAAAGAATCAATTAAAAAAATGAAATTTAAAGGACTAAAAAAAAATTGCACTTTCCAGTTTAGAGAATACAAGTGAGCAACACTAGACACTGAAGAACTTATCGACTGAAGAAGGTACGTTAAGGGCTTAACAATATTGTATGGGAATTAAAAAAGAAAGACTCCAATGAGTATTTGTGCATTTAAGTCTGATAAAACCTGCAAAAAAAAATGAAGAAAATAAAAGAAATAAAGGGGAAAGAACTAAAAAAAAAACACAAAGGAACACTGCAACACATGACCGAGAGGAACAGGAATGATAGGAAAAGGATAAAGGAAAAATTAACTGTGGAGGGGGTAGGGATGCCCTCGAATTTCGCTCACAGATCCCGTCCGCGCTGAGAATTGCACAGGTTGTAGTATACCGCCACACACACTGTCACGCTCACAAATCCGTCTGCACTGAGAGTCACACAAGTTGAAGTATTCACATTCTCTCACAGCTGACTTTTGTTGATGTTGTAACTGGGTCTCGGGAGGGCTCCATTCTGAGTTGGAGCGACCGCGGTAACGTCTTGCTGCGGCCCCCAGAGCGCGCTCCAACGTCCTTGGCGCTCAGTCAGTGTGGACCAGCTGATCGGCAGAGAGGGGCGTGGCTGCCGGGTGGTGACCCACATCAGCAGCCCGCCTAGGCTGTTTACGTGTCTACGCAGGGCAGTGACCTTGCGGCAGGCCGAGGCTGAGTGCAGCTGGAGGGTGCGGATGGGGCGCTGGTTGGTGCATCTGGGCTCTCGGTCGGCCTCGGCTTTCGACCTTGCTGTTGCCCAGCCTGGCGGCGAAGAGGGGCGATCCTCAGCGTGGACACGGGACGGCGATTGGGTGATGAGCCGAGGTTAAGGGAAAGGAAGTCTCGTGTCGTGTCGTTGCGTCCACAGCGTACATTTCCAGAGTGATGTACCCGGAGAGGTCGAACCAAATGAAAAAACATAAAAAAAAACAGTGTGAGAAATTTTATCAGTTATATAAATGCACGTAAAACTATTGCTAGAGGGGGGGTGGGGGGGGTTGGAGCCTGTTTGAATTTATACAATCCTAGGGTTTAAAGGGAATAAACGTACCTTCCTGTTTTCGAGGAGCAATGCGGTGAGCACGACTTGTGAGGTCATGCCTAACTTTTCTTGCGTGGCGGTGTGGACCGTAATGTTGTGTGGTGGGGCACGGTTTGGTCTTGTCCAGCAGGTGCGCGTGAGTCGCGCTGCGTCTCGAGCCAAGACCATGGTGCTCCTCATCGTCCTGAGGTTGTTGGGGTTAGTGCTCCAGTGATAACCATGGAGACGTCCTTTGCTTGCATCCCAGGGAGCATGTCTGGCTAGGCGATGATGGCCTTCGCTTTGCAGAAGATGCGGCGGCGTCCATTGAGTCAGTTTTGCACTGTCCTGGACGACTGATAGAGGCAACGAAGTTGACTGTACTTAAGCAACTGTGTGCCTAAGATTTATTTTTTTTTTTAATTTAGGGCAACAAGGGTGCCACCAATGTGATTTTTTTTGTTTAAATTGATTGAAAATTATTAAAGTTTTGAGCAACTCAAATTGGCTTACTCTCGTTAAGTGACAAGCACATTCGCTTTTTGAGACTGTAAAACGAGCTCAGGGGGGAGGGGGGGGGGGGGTAGTGCAGTTAGTCAGGTTGGTTGGGACTTGTTTTTAACGCAGTGATAGTTTGTTAAAAAGCAATGATTGAAAATGATGTTGCAGGAGAAGGTGCTGGACTCTCAACCCTGAGCTATGGAGGCTAGGCGGGAGGGGGCCTTGTCTGTCTTGGCATGATGACAAATTATAACTATGATGTCAGAGTTGCGAAATGCTTCTCGCAACGCTCTCATTCCAGTCTCAAATGACATTCCTATTGGCCACGCTGCTGGTGGGGGAAGCGCGACTTCCTTGATTTGGTGAATTTCCAGAGCATGCTTAAGTAATAATAGGGCTATAAAGACAAAATGTCCTGTTGGAAAGTCCTTTGTGTATCGTGTGGTCACGATGTTACATATGAGGTGTCGTCGCTGCACGAGGACAACCTCTGGACACGCACGAAGTTTTTCTCTAACTCTCCTTCGCAACTGATAAACCTGATCCAGGTATTTTCCTACTCCGGTTTTGAATGATCCACCATCACCCGCGATAAAGTGGGCGATAGCTGTGGTGGTTGGCAACCATCTTAGGTCTCCGTTCTGGTGGAGCAAACGCATGTTGTCAACTGCAACAGAGAGAGAAAAAAAATTTTTGGGATAGGGGCCGCGGGATGGGGCTGGGCGGGCGCGGCGAGGGCGTCCCCGGGCCGGGCCGGGCCAGGCTCCCTGAAGCGGAGGGACGGACGGACGGGGACGCAGGGGACGGGGGGGGGCAAGGACGGGGGGGAGGGGGGGGGGAGCGAGCCTGTGCCGCGACGGCGCGGCGCATGGCTGGTACCGGGCCTCGGCAGAGCCGGCGGGGCTCAGGCCGCGGAGTGGAAGTTGGGGAGGTTGGGGGGGGGAGGGGGGGAAGGGGATGAGTATCCTGTCCGGGCGGTGAAGTTTGGTCGCCGGGGCTTAGCCTTCTGGTGACCCGGCGACACGTACCCACTTTACTGCACTATCAAACCTGCCCTCTGCGCCTGCGCAGGGGCAAGTGTGAGTCTCTCTGGTCTAGTTACATATTTTTTAAGATGTTGAACATGGTATTTGCATAGACGCAATTTTCTATTACGCCTTATGGATACCATGTAAGATGATTGTCCACATCGTCGTCTTTATGGTTCCTGGGCCTGTCCAGGAATACAAGAATTTTGCACCTATCTTTTTCTGTGGTCGAAATACCAGTCACCTTGTCATTTATATGATACTGGGTATTTCGCCGCTTGGCGTCAAATCTGCGTTTTTGGTACGCTTGAGAGTTGTTCAAAATTTCCTGCGCTACTGTACGCAGCTGTATGTGCGCTGCCAGTTTTTGTGGTGGCGTGATTTCCTGTGGTAGACACAATAAAAGTTTCGCTGGCGTGAACGCCTCATAGCCAAATAATAAAGAAAATGGCGACGCGCTTAGCGTCGACCGAATGGAAGTGTTAAGACAAAAGGTGGCTGCTTGTAATACAGTCGGCCAATTATGGAGCGCTTCTTCACAGAAGGTGGCGATTAAGTGACCAATTGTTTTTAAGTTAGCCTCCGCGAGGCCTGAAGGGATTGTGCCAATACACTGGTGCGTAATGAATTTTGCACCCTAGACTAGTTAATAAATCTCTAAAAATTTGAGACTTGAAGGCACTTCCCTGGTCTGCAATTAACGTGTGGAATGCTCCAAACGTGAGAATGTACTCTTTAAATGCTGAAATCAATTCTTCAGCGCCTGTTGAGCGTAAGGCTTTGGTCCACGAAAATTTCGTGAAAGCTTCAACAATTATTAAAAAATGATTAAGGCCTTGCTACTTGGTGGGCATGTCTTAACGTCAGCCACTACGTAATGCATTACATAAATTTGGCTTAACACTTTGCATAGCACCCTCGCTTATATTTTTTGCCTTAAAGCGTTGACATGTGTCGCAACTGGATGCGTATAATTTTGCATCTTTTGCTAATCTGGGCCAAAAGTAATATTGTAGCCTATGTTTCATTTTCTTGTCTGAGAAATGTCCAGCTAAGAGGGAACAATGTGCCTCATACAGTAACAGTGGTCTAAGTGCCTGTGGTATGTAAGGCTTATGTGGCATGTGCCTTGTGAATATAGCACCTTGAATCAAAGTATATTTCATGTGTTCAGGTGTTTGTTTCTCCTGATTTAATTTATGAAAAATTTCTTGACAAAGCGGATCATCCTGCTGTGCCTTTACGAGATAAGACAGGCCGCTCTGACCGGTAAGCGGAATAGTGTCACCATATGTGCTTGTGTGAAGCGGCCCTGCCGCGCCATGTGTGTCGCGGCCTGGCCGTGTGCTGGCTGGCGGGGAGCGGGAGCGGGCCTCGCTGGGGGAGGGAGGCGGGGTGGGGGAGGAGAGAGGAGGAGGCGGGGATGGAGGGCGTCCCCCCTTCTGTGCCAAGCGCGCTGAGCGGCGCGGCGCGGCTGCCTCGCCGTGTGAGGGGGGCGGGGCCGGGGCGGGGCGAGAGGACGGAAAATTTTCCGTTCTTGTTTTCTTTTTGGAAAGTTGCTCATAATCATTAACTATTTCACACACTCGTTTGGTTTCGCCCGAGTTTTGCATTAGTTGATGTGTTGGTACTACCCCTGCTAAGCGCGCGGAGCGGCGGGGCGGGGCGGGGCGCGTCGCTGGCTGTGTGATGCCTGTCTGTAGCCTGTTATTGTTTATGCCGTGTCCCTGAACGACGGAGAGTAGCGCGTCGTCCGGGAGCTGGGGCGTCGGGTGTTGTACATCTGCCTTGTTTGAGATTTCTAGTGGTAACCTAGATAATGCGTCCACGACATTTTGTGTTCCTGGTCGCCAAATTATTTTTGTGATATCAAACATGTTGAGGACTGCTACAAATCTAGCCATTCTGGGATTTAACACTTTCATTTTCAGAATGCTAGCAAGCCCTGTACAGTCAGTGTAGATAGTAAGTGGTGTTCCTAACAGTTCGGAACGGAAGTGGAGGAGTGTAGCAGTACAGGCCAAAATTTCAATGTAAATGGCAGGCCATTTTTTCTCTGCTTGTGTAAGCCTTCTGCTGAAAAATGCATATGGCCTCCAAACACCTTTAGCATCTTTTTGCCAACACTCTCCTGCAATCCCTTCCAGTGAACCGTCAGTGAAAACTTTTGTAGGGAGTTTAGCGTCAAAATGTGGTAAACACGCATTTTTGATGTCTTCATAGAGTTGTACAACTACTTGATCGTGGTCTGGCCCCCACTGGAATGGTGTGTTTGGCGACGCGGCATCCAAAATTAATTTTGCTCGCTGTGAGTATCGCGGAATCCACCTCCGGTGGTAGTTAAAATAGCCAGCGCATAAACGAGCTGTTTTCTTATCCTTTACTTTTCTCAGTGTTTCTAGTGCTCTGAACCGTGTGACATCTGGCTTTAAATGTGTTTCACTCACGATTAGGCCTAGGACTGAGGCGGAATCAAAGAAAAATCGACATTTTTCAGGATTTAGGTACAAATGGGCAGCTCTAGTTTTCTCTAGAAAAATTTTTAACAAATCAAATAATTCCTGGAAGGTTTTCTCTCCAGCCCAGATGTCATCTACATAATTACAAAGACTGGTGGAGAATAGTACTCCCTCGTAGGCTCTGTGAATTATTTCTGAGTAACAATGAACACTCACGGATGAGCCCATAGCAAGTTTAGTCAAAACATGTTGTTTCCCATTTGCAAAAAATGCTGTAAGTTTTTGAGACTCTGGACATATGGGTATTTGCCAAAATCCAAATTTGAAGTCAGCTTGAAAATAATATTTTTTGTTCTTTAATCGGGAAATTAAGTCATCAGCGGACGGGAGTGGAAAATTTCGTCCGTTTTAAGCAGTTAATGTTAATATTTCTCATATTAACAATAAGGCGATAAGCCTTTGGCTGTCCCGGAGGAACGGCCTTCTCAATTAAAAAACATGGATTGTTAAAAATTGAAGTTTGCCTTCTAACAATTCCTGCTTTAATCATTTTATCCACATATTGTTTAAGGTACTCCTCCTCTGGTGGGGACAATCTGTAAGGTACTGCAAAAATAACTGGACATGGGTCCTTAATGGGCAAGGACGCCGTGTATTTGCACTCACGTGTCATGTGTGTAATGTCTGTTGCGAACACATCCTGGTACGCGTCCAACAATGTTTGAACTTCCTTGAATTGTCCCGGAGTTAAGTCGGGATTAATTTCAAATGTAAAATGAGGCTTTTCTGCAAATTGCCTCCGGCTCTCTGACATGGATCTGCGCGTCTTGGACCGTGGCCACTGTCGGGTGACAAGCACCATACGGGTGGCTCGGGTGGGGAGAGGTAGGGTGGGGGGTGGAAGAAGGGGAAGGGGGCAGCAGGAGCCGGGGACCGAGCCGGGCCGGCCGGTAGGCCGGGGCCACTTCGGGTTTATGACTCTCGGGTCGGGCCAGGAGTGCTGCGGCCAAAGCTGTGCCTTCTGGTTCAATAAAACCTATTTTCTGATTGGCACGGAGCAAGATTTCACTCTCCGAATTATTAAATAACAATAATGTGCAATCTTTGGCATCAATGAGAAAATTTACATTTTCCGCACCAACTGTGCTTTGCAATTTCTCATTGAGCTGCATCACAGCTGCGTCCTGGAAGGGGATGGGGGAAACATTGAGTTTGATAGCTGTAAAACTTTTGGGTTCAAGTTTTACCGCTTCTCGTGTGGAGAGTGTGCGACGGGAAGTATATACTTCCTGCACGTCAACTGATGCCAATTCGTTGGTAACTTCCTTGAAATTGGCTTGACAAATGGGGTCCTGGTAGTGCGTGTACGACTGTGTGCCTACCTTAAGTTTGAGAGAGTCGGATGAGAAATCTAAGACTGCAGATGACTCATAGAGAAAGTTCAAACCCAAAATTATGGGTTGGCTTAGATCTGGACACACCAAAAATGTGTGTTGAATAGTCAGTGTATTTATTTGCACTGCTGTGCGAATAATCCCTGTAAGGCGAACTGTCGCCCCTGCAGCTGTTCGCAGGACAGGTAGTTGTGCTGTAGTGTTAATTAAATGATGTGGGAGTCTGTCTCCTCGGTGTAGGCTGTAGGAAGCTCCCGAATCCACCAGTGCTATACTGGTGTGATTACAGATTCGCACAGGCAGAGTGAAGTGTAAGCGCCGTGGTGCTGCTGAAAACACATTAATTGTTGGGTCTCCCGGTTCTATTGGGGAAGTTTGAGTCCATTAGTCCTGGTAGTGCCTCCAGAGAGTACGGGAAAGGCATGGGAAGAGTTTGTTGGGATGACGCCGAGGGCTGATGTGAGGGGACGGTGGCGTGCTCCTGTGCAAGCATACCATGCGTGCAGCTGGACCTCGCGGAAGGTGCCGAGGCATGGGAGGGGGCGTGAGAGGGGAAGGGGGGAGGGCGGGGCGCAAAGGGCTCAGCAAAGATCCATTGCGAGCTGGTCGGCCTCCCAGAGGGGGCCGGGGCTGGGGAGAGGGGCGGGGTTGATGTGGGGGAAGAGGAGGCGCTGAGGGCACGTGGCTGTGCAAGTGTCCATTGCGCTCCGCTCGGCCTCCCGGAAGGGGGCAGGGCGGGGGCGGGGGGCGAGGCTGGAGAGGGGCAAGGGGAGGATGTGGGGGAGGGGGAGGAGTCCCGTGGTCTGTCGGTGCGTAGCTCATGTCTCACACCAGAAACAAAAATAACCCGATCGGATTGGGGGAGGGGTCGAAGGGTGCGAGGCGCGGATTTCCTTGGACGGTCGCGCCTTTGTTTTTGTGATGTCGGGCCCCTCTGCATGGATCTTGTAAATTTTAATTGCTTCCGCGAAGGGTCGCGGCTGTGGGGGGAGGGGCGCTCATGCAGGATGGGCTCGGGGTAGGGTTCCTCCTCGAGGAGACTGTATTTGTTTTGAGATATGAAGGAGGGGGGATTTGTTGGTGTGCGGACAGGGAGAGGCCGGCGGTCGAGTGCGCCCACATGTCCGGGCGGAAGTCGCTGACAGCGACGCGGCTCATGACACACCTGGTGCGCGTGATCTATTCTTGATCGACGCGGAGGGCTCGCGTCGCGAGCTCTCGTCTTTGGAATTTTTGCCTTTCTCTGAGGAAGTGGGTGGGGATGGAAAGGGGGGTGGGTGAGGGGAGGGGAGAGAAGGTGACGAAGGCGGCGTTGCACGTGCAACGTCCGCGTACGACAGCTTCTTTTGCAGGGCGGGGTGGAATGGGGCGAAATACCATCGATTTCCAGCCACGCGAGCTTTGAGATATAATTTAAATTTTGGCTGAGGGCCTGAGTACACTAATGAGCCACCTAGGGTGTGGACTTCTATTCGCCAATTAAATAGTTCTGCTAGAGCTTTTACTTCACATAACCCTGGAAATGTCCCTGAAACTGCCATTAATTTTAAATATTGGGTACGTGAATAGATTTTCATATTATTGAGCACCATTTTTCTGTAGAAACGCCACTGTTTTGCAACGTAATGTGCTATTACATGTCTGAGGCCTTTAGTGTGCCGCTCGTCTGAAAAGAACATTTTTGAGGCAGAAGCGAACAAGCAATCGCTATTTAATTTTATTGGCCAGGTCTCGATGGTACGGTAAGGGTTGGGGAAAGGTGGGGAGAGAGTAGTATTCTCTGCACTAGCGACTTCCCCTATAGTCGCTGTGCCTACTCGTTTTTTGGATTGACTGTATGTGTGGTGTCACATGTTGTGAGTTCATTGTCTCCTCCGCAAAAATTGCAAGAAAATTTTCTGCTTGGTGCCCTCCTGTTATTTGCATATCCTGTGTTTTCAGTGACCTGTAGTTCTCCAAAGTCCTCAGCATAGCCTGGTGTTCTGAGAGAAGGATTTATTCTTGTTGTTGTCCTCCCTGGTTGTGCAAAGTCCTGTCTTTGGTTTGAGTAATTTTGGTGTCTGTTGTTGTGGTACCCCTGGTTTTGGTATGTTTGTTGGGTGTTCCTGTACTGTCCCTGTGATGCAGGGCGACGGTCGTCGCGTCTGAACTCCCTGGAATTGTCCCTCCTGTCACGACGTTGATTGTCATTGAACTGTCGTCTTTGGTCACGATTGTCACGCTGGTAGTAGTTGTCACGTGAGCCAGACGAGTCTCGTCGATAGTCTCGTGACTGTTGTGTGTATGGTTGCCTATCCTGGCTGTAGCCTCTGGACATGCTCCTGTCATATCGTCTATCTCCACTGTAATGTCTCCCTGGGCTCTGTCTGAACTGTCTGTCTCTGCTGTAATCTCGTGAGTTAGATCTGGTTCTGTCAAAGTCGGGACGAGGGCCGTAGTCTCGTCTGCTTAGGCGTCTTTGGGGTGTCTCTGGTTGCTGTGTGTCTGTCGCAGCATTTGCCGTGGGCTGTAGGCTCAAGACAAGTGCTTTCAGTTGGTGAATTAAGTGATCAATTTTTTCTGTTTCACTGTTGGCAACGGGCTCCTGCTTGAAGCTCGGCGTCTGGTGTAGGGCGGGGGGCGGGGCGGGGCGCCCCTGCGTGAGCGTGGTGCTGGGTAAATTACTGAGTTGCTGCAAAGCAGTTGCTGTGCTTGTTTGTTCAAGTGCAGCCTGTGTGTGTGTGCGCACAAGTGCTCTCTGAAGTCCATCAAGTTGGGTCACTTTTTCTAGGAAAGTCTCCTGCGAATCGTAATCAGTGGGGCGGAGGGCCGTTGCCAAATGCATGGGCAAACCTCTGTGCAGGTATCTAAGCTGCTCAGCTTTATCGGTTATCTGTGCTTTCACACACAGGCCCATGACATCCTGAATGTAATTTGGCAAACTCTCCGTCTCTCTTTTTACTCTATGCTGGAGAATATCCCTGTGGTATTGGGTATCATTAGCTGTTTTGTAATTTTGTCGTAATAATTCTAGTAAATGTGTGTACACTTCCTTGTCACCACGGGGTTGGGGAGGAGCGGCGGGATCTTTCTCTATTTGATTTAACTCTCTCTGTACAAGTTCCAACGGTCCTCTCCGTAATTGATTTTCTAACCAATGGATTCTCTGCTTGTACGTAACATCCTCATATGCTTCGAGCACTCTCTCGAACCTTGATAGAAATTTCTCGCATTCCTCGTCAATTTCTCCGCCGTAAACGGGGAGGGCATGAACTGGAATTTGATTCATTTTGTCGGAAACTGGCGGAACTCTGACTTGTACCGGATCACTATAGAGAACGTGACACTTATGCAAATGTCGCAACACAAGCGAAAAAGCTGTGATAATTTGATCTTTTGAAAAATTTTGCGCAACTAATTTCTGTACAAAAGTAGTTACTTGGGTTACAGATAAACGAAAAATATTTTGCGAGGGGTCCGGTTGGTCTGCTACGACACACCAAAGTAAGTTTCCTCTTACTTCTAGTGGTGCCGCCTGGTTGTTGAACTGGGCTAAAGCTTTTACTTTAATTACTCTGCGGGAATTTGGGCACTGGAACGACTCTCTAATCTCGTCGTATGTCGCAAGGGTCTGCCTTGCTGTCAAAAGTGCCAATTGTTTGGAAATTGGTGCTTTTGCAGAAAACACAAAATATGGGTAAGTTTGGGGTAAAACTGCACTTTCTCTTAAAAACCGTTCAATGTACTCCTCTAACTTAAAATTATTTCCTGCCATGAGCCATCGAATATGGCACTCATTTCACAGATGATGGAGAAAAAAATTGGCAATCCGTTCACACACAGAACTTGAGATTTCCCGGCCGGTGCACCACGTTAGAAGTGAAGTGAGACTACGCTAGGATAAGAATCCCGGCGGTAGCACCAAGCAAGAAGTTGTGCAAGGGGCCGATGCGCTACGTTAGAAGTCGTGTGAGGCTCCGCTAGTCTGAGCACCGCTGTGGCGCGTGGAGTCTCCACTGAGCGCGGAGTATCGGCGGTCTGAGCGACCAAGGCTTAATCGACTATCTCAGCTGTACCGGCCTGACCGCGGAGCGGTCAGTCGGCGCCGCGGGGCCTTCCCTCTATCTAGGTTGACTCGAATGTGCCACAGGTTCTTTGAAATCTCAGCGGTTTGTGATGCGAAAGGATTACCAAACCTTATGTAGTTAAGTCCAACACTTTTAATATGTACTCACAGTGGTCAGTGGTAGAACAGATGGTGGTGAATACACTACACGAGCAGGCGTGGTACGCTAGCTGTGATCTTGGACTTAGGGCGACAGTCACGGGTCCGCGGGTCACTAGGGCTGCTGGTAGGGGCGTGCCGGTGGAGAGGTGACAGCGGGCTGCTGGAGGTGAACTGGTTGACTGCCGGGGATGTACTGACTGACTCGAGTAGCGCGCCCCTCCAATTTATAGGTTCCTCTCTAAGTGGGGTGGGGCGTACACGTGGCAGGACGCTGTCC